>SJYX01018138.1:9091-149100 GCA_006410675.1 Oreotragus oreotragus
GAAGAATTGATGCTTTTAAACTGTGGTGTTGGAGAAGACTCTTGAGAGTCCCTTGGACTGCAAGGAGATCCATCCAGTCCTTTCTGAAGGAGATCAGCCCTGGGATTTCTTTGGAAGGAATGATGCTAAAGCTGAAACTCCAGTACTTTGGCCACCTCATGTGAAGAGTTGACTCCTTGGAAAAGACTCTGATGCTGGGAGGGATTGGGGGCAGGAGGAGAAGGGGACGACAGAGGATGAGATGGCTGGATGGTATCACGGACTCGATGAACATGAGTCTGAGTGAACTCTGGGAGATGGTGATGGACAGGGAGGCCTGACGTGCTGCGATTCATGGGGTCGCAAAGAGTCGGACACTGTAAGGTTGGACCCTGGGGGCCATGATGGGCTTCCCCTTCCCTCCCCCGCCGGCGGGAGAATTCCCTAAGGAAGGGGCCTCCCAGATTCCGGGGACCAGTGACAGCACAGTTCGCCAGCTAAAGCCGCCCCACCTCTGCCATGTAGAAGGACCTATCAGCCCGCGACACCTCGGCCCGGCAACGTGTCCAAACCCCCATCCATTAACCTGCCCATCCCTCACAGCGTGCATATATAAAGAAACTTCTAACACTGTCTGTGCGTGGACTTCCTCGAACTGCCCTGTTCGGGTCTGGGAACCCCGCCCGGGAGCTTCGCCATGAAAGCTTGTTAGACACTCTTGGTGTCCTGGTCGTCTTTTACCTAACAGACACGACTGAGCGACTGAACTGAACTGAACTGATCCCCCAGAGGACTTACTTTTGACTTGAAGGGGGAATTGCATATTTCCCAGGATGAAGAAATTTGGCTTTAGGAAAAAATAATATCTGAGGTTCCAAGTTCGTCATTTTCTTGAACAACCAAGCTCCCCCTGTTCTTGGGACTTGCAGCCACCTGGGGGATAGACTCCACCCCACACCCCCACCCCCAAGCATTAGGGCTTCCCCGGTGGCTCAGAGGTAAAGACTCCACCTACCAATCTGTTGAGACCCTGGAGACATGGGTGTCATCCCTGGGTCTGGAAGATCCCCTGAGGAAGGAAATGGCATCCCATTCCAGTATTCTTGCTTGGAACATCCCATGGACAGAAGAGCCTGGTGGGCTGTAGTCCATGGGGTCACAAAGAGTCAGAGTGATGTACACGCACGCAGCCCCAAGCATGCAGACTTGAAGATGAAGGCATCCCGTAAGAGGCCGAGCTGTGTTGAAAGTTGATGTGTTTGTACCTCGAGAAGGTCAGAAAGCCTGGATTACAGGTGTACTCCTGAGAGATCCCCAGCAGGCCCCCCGGAGTGGTGTGTTTGCAAGGAAACTTGGAAGTCCACTTTTCTGCCTGTCTTCCTGTCATCAAGCTGCTTATTTTCATTCCAAAGTTTACTACTGCTCAGAGTCGGAGATCTGATTTATGAAAAAACATGCAACAGTAACTGTTAAACAAAAAGTGATGCCACCTAAAGACATAAATTAGAAAAAGTTGCTTTCAGTGCCAGAAAGCAGCCGACGCCCAAGACCTACAGAGAGCCCAGGGCTGACTGGGGCAATGGTGCCTGGAGCCCTTGGGAAGGGTCCCGAGGATGAGAGAGGTTCCCCTTGGGATCAGCTTCAGCTGGACTGTGGCCAGGAATGGAGGGGGCCTCCACTGGGTGGTGGGTAGCTGCAGGGAAGAAGTATCACTGCCCTTCTCTCCTCCCGCCCCCTGAGCTCGAGACCATGTCCCATTGCTCAGACTTGATTGGGCCCAGAAGGCAAGGGTGCCCAGCTGAGGTCGTCTGTAAGGGTTAACCCTGGGGGGCACCAGCAGGCTGTGTGGCAGGCGGGGGTGGGGGCGGGGAGTGGACAGTGGTTCTGGTGTGGGAGGGCAGAAGAGAACGGCAGCATGCTGGTTTGTAATCTGAAGACAGGAGTATCCTGGGTGAAGTCTTTATCCCTAGAATATTGGTATCTTAACATTTAATTCATGTGGGTTTAAATTGTCAGTACATTGAATTATCTTCACAATACAGGGTGAAACCTGTTAATTATGTGAAACCGAAGATCCTTTTGGGTTTTGGTGTCAGGCCAGGCTGACCTGAATCTTGGCGTTGTTTCTTATTAAGCATGTGATCTTGGAGAAGTTAGTGACTGCCCTGGGTGTCCACAGGCTTCCCCGGTGGCACAGTGATAACGAATCTGCCCGCCAATGCAGGAGATGCAAGAGACAAGGGGTTCTATCCCTGGGTTGGGAAGATCCCCTGGAGGAGAGCGTGAAAACCCACTGCGGTACTCTTGCCTGGAGAATCGCGTGGGCGACAGCCTGTCCATAGAGTTTCGGAGAGTCAGCCATGACTGAACTGAGCCCTTGAGCATCACAAAGCTTACAGACCTGTGTTGCTGTTAGGTTGCTCAGTCCCATCCGACTCTTCGTGACCCCGTGGACTGCAGCACACCAGGCTTCCTTGTCCTTCACCATCTTCCGGAGCTTGCTTAAACTCCTGTCTTTGAGTCAATGATGCCATCCTGTCATCTTATCCTCTGTCACTCCTTCTCCTCCGGTCTTCAGTCTTTCCCAACATCAGGGTCTTTTCCAGTGAGTTGACTCTTTGCATAATGTGGCCAAAGTACAGATGTATAGATGATATTAGTTTGGGTAGAAATGTCAGAGTCCAATTCTGTCAATATAATAGTAAATATCATTTTGGGGGGGGTCTCATTTCTTCCTTTGAATGATTGCTCATAGATGCTGCTCATGGGAAATGACGTGTATCAACTGAATTTGACTTGGATTTTGGGGAGCTTGACATCTTGGTTTCTAGTCGCTTCATTCACTGTCTGTATCTAAACTGTCACAACATTGTGAATCATTGTATGTGCTCACCCGTGTCTCTGCGACCGCGTGGCCTGCAGCACGAGGCTTCCCTGTCCTTCCTCACCGGCTTTACTCCAATACAAAATAAATTTTAATTTTTTTAAGTAAAGGCAAACGTTTAATGCAGGGCTGGGATTTCTTTAGTGTTGTGTGTGTGCTGTGTTCAGTCCTGATGGAACGCAGAACACAGATTCGTGGCTGCTTACGGCCGTTTGTGACACCCCTTTGTGTCTCCTAGCTGCCTGGAATGCTGAGTGAATGGTAGCCGCGCTCGCCTCCTGAAGGTCATGATTCAGACTGTCCCAGACCCAGCAGCTCATATCAAGGTAGGTTCCATCCTGGCCACAAAACTGCCCTGATTTCCTCCTTGACTGGATTTTCACAGACCTCTGCCCACCTCTCAGTGAGTGCCAGGGTCAGCCATCCACAGCTGTGGGCCAAACCCAGTCCACGGTCTGTTTTTCCACAGCTCGGGAGCTAAGAAAACGCCTTTCAAATTTTTAAATGGTTGAAAAAAAAAATCAAAAGAATATTTCACAGTGCATGTAAATGACAGGAAATTTAGATTTCATTGTGCAGAAGGAGTGTTCTCCTGGGCTGTAGCCACGCTCATTTCCATGCCGTCGGGGGCTGCTTCTACCTTATGGCAGAGTTGAGCCCTTCCATCTTGGGAGACCATCTGGGCTGCAAAGCTGACAGTATTTACTATCTGGTTCTTTGCAGGGAAGGAGAGCTGACCCCTGAGTTAACATCAAAAACCACATCCAAATTCCCTGACTTCTGTTCTAATTCCATCTCTTTGACGCTTCCCGGGGTTACCTAGGGAGAGACGGGAGGGGCGGGGGCCTGGGTTTCCAGCGCTCAGCCGCCGTGTTATCGGGGCGCCCCGACGCTTCAGCAGCTAGTCACCCACGCCTGCCCCCCTCTTCTGCCCACTGACAGCTCTTCTGCGGGCTCTTGAGGTGAGAGAACCAGGGGGCTGAGACTCGAGCCAAGGCAAGTCCCTGCATGGAAGCCGGCCTGTTCCTTTCAGGGCTCCGCGTCCACGTGGTTGCAGCCACCGGGAGGAAATGAAGTGATGGTTTTCATATACTTGACCCAAATAAAAGTTACAGAAAACGTTGGGGCTTGAGCTACATCAGCCAGACAGGCTGTCTGCACCTGCGCTGGTTGGTTCAGCTGTCTGCGTTGGCCCAACTCGCTCACTGCCTTGCCAGTTTTTTACTTTCCCCACATAAATTCATTTCCCCAAGTGGCCTGGTTGGGTTGTTTTTTTTTTTTTTTTAACTAATTTTTACTCTTTATCTGAAACATTTATTGAAAATTGAAAATGGCTTATTAAGGAGAAAGTATATGGTATTGAACGATTTTACCATTTTGAGGGGGGTGGTACTAAAACATAAAACACCCTCCAAAGTGACATGTACACACACAGGTTTACATACACACGTGCATTTTAAAAGCAGTATATTTGGGAAAGTGTTGTGTACCGTGTGCAACTCACGTTCACACACATTTGATTTCTTTGAGAATGGAATTAAAAGTAATGAGTTTTAAGTTTTTTTTATAGCTTTGTGGGTGTTCTTGCAAGTGTGAGAAATAACGGGGAGTCTGAAGGGTGTGGAGGATGCTAGATTTCTTCCAGGGACTGAGAGGAGAGGACCTTCTGGCAGACACTATCGTTTGATTTCTGTGTGATGGTTTATTGGGGTATGGCTGCTATGTCTACAGAAACACAAGTGGGAAAACTCTTGCGGCTGAGATAAGGTTTCTTCAGAAATATCTGGAATGTGTTTGGTGAGTGTGTTCGTGCTACACCCAGAAGGGGGAGGGGACCTTTTTTCTTTTAGTCTCTGTTAATCGTGAAGCCATGGGTTGCAAAGAGAAGCTCTCGGAGAAGGAAGGTGATACGAGAAATATCTTCTGAAGCTCAGAGTGTGAGCACAACAACTGAAATTCATTTTGAGTGGCATTTTATTCGTAACCAACCAGAAGGAAAAGATGAGGTCAGCAAGAAATTATTGCAGATTTTTAAAGTTAATTTATCCAGTCCAAACAGACAACTCTGAGAAACAACGATCCTTGTAAATGTGTTCAGGGGAAACTTTCTGTATTTGATCTCAGAAATAAGCTATGTTTTCAGCTCTGATTTATCTTATTATCTTCATATTGCTTAATGTAAATGTAAGTGAAGGATAATTTTGAGAAATGGTAACCTTGAGAGTTTCTTAGAAGCAAATTTCAACTCAAACTGCTTCTGTGTCTTTGAAGATGAACTGGCAATTTAGAGCGGCAGATAGTAATAGCCGATGTTGGCTCTGCGATAGAGAGAATTCTATTAAAGCCATTTGCTTCTCTTGTAAATCTATCAGATTTCACCTACTGAAATTTTAATAATTATTCCTGGACTTCCTTTTCTTTCTGTATATGGAATTGGTGTCCTTGACAACAGGAAAATAAGACTGCTTTCTACTGTTTCCTTAAAATACCCAGTTTGGGGAGTTTACTCAGTAAAATTTTCTGTGCTGAGCTGTTTCTGGTTCTGAACTAAGGGACACAGCTCTTATTTCTTGGAGAGGAAGTTCTTATAAGTGACACATGACAAGGTTCACTTGATATGTTAATGCAGAGAGTGGAAGAGTTTGTTTTTGGCTCACTGCTCTAGAAATGTTTTTCTCATCTGAAAAGTACTTGAATTCTCCGCAGAATTGACTTCACATGGCATTTGTGCCGGGAGACAGCCATAAAGACTTTGTGCATTCTTCGGGCCCCTGCATAGGCAGATCTGGAGGAGAGAAATGATCCTTTTGTATTTAGGAAATGTATCCCACATAGCTTCCTATAGTTCTTTCCTGCCAGAGCAAATTACTCTTATCCTTTCTATATTGAAAGAGCTGGAAATGATTTTACAAAGGAGGGATGGTAAATAATTATGAAATGTTAGTCTTGACTTACATAATGGGACGGTTGTGGCAGTTGGTTTACAAGGAAAGTGAACCGAACTTTAAATGTATTTTTAGCCTATTCTTCATTGATGAGAATAGTAAGTTATTAAGCAGATTTTATTTGTCTTTCTTTTCCGGCCCTTCCAAGCACTGTTTTGGAGAAGGAAATGGCAACCGACTCCAGTATTCTTGCCTAGAGAATCCCGTGGACAGAGGAGCCTGGTGGGCTGCAGTCCATGAGGTCGCTAAGAGTCAGACACGACTGAGCGACTTCACTTTCACTTTTCCTGCACTGGAGAAGGAAATGGCAGCCCACTCCAGTGTTCTTGCCTGGAGAATCCCAGGGACGGGGGAGCCTGGTGGGCTGCCGTCTGTGGGGTTGCACAGAGTCGGACACGACTGAAGCGACTTAGCAGCAGCAGCAGCCAAGCACTGTTTATTTACTGATTTAAGGCTGCGCTGGGTCTTCGTGGCTGCGAGCAGGCTTTCTCTGGTCACCCGATCTTCACCGCAGCGTGGCGGCCTCTCCTTGCCCTGGTTTCCGTTCTTGCCGAGCACGCGCCCTAGAGCCCTGACTCCCTGGTTGCAGCTCGTGCGCTTGGCCTTAGCTGTCCCTCGGCCTGTGGGATCTTTGTGGACCAGGGATGGAGCCTGTGTCCCCTGCATTGGCCGTTGATTCTTAGCCACTGGACCACCAGGGAAGGCTCAAGCACTTTCTTGTGATAAAAATTACAGTGTCCCAACAGTATGCACTTAGCTGGTTAGGTCATGTGACCATGCTGCTGCTCTGCTAACGGGTACCACCAAAGATGGATCCAGACTCTTTTCCCTGTTAAAGTAAAGTAAAGTAAAAGTAAAATAGAGTCGCTCAGTCGTGTCTGACTCTTTGCAGCCCCATAGACTGTAGCCTACAAGGCTCCTCTGTCCATGGGATTTTCCAGGCAATAGTACTGGAGTGGATTGCCATTTCCTTCTCCAGGGGATCTTCCCAACCCAGGGCTCGAACCCAGGTCTCCTGCATTGTAGACAGACGCTTTACCATCTGAGCCACCAGGGAAGCCCTTTTTCCCTGTTACCACAGCCAAACTGGGACTGGTCGCTGCATGACAGGCTAATAAATTCAGAGATAAGTTGTGAGTTGTTGGAGTAATAGTGCTTTAATTCAGAAAGTCAGCGGACGGAGAAGATGGTAGACTAGTGTCCTGAAGAACTCAGGCCTCTTTTTTACTGAAAAAAAAAAGGAGGGAGGTGGTGAGGCTCATTGTTGGAAACCTCTTGGCCCCGCAATCCTTTGTTCTTGCAGCTGTCTGTGTAGGTCTTGTCACAATGTTCCTATAAACTTCCAATGAGACAGTTGTTGCTTTCTGCTCTGCAACTTTTTATCTCAGCGAATGGAAAAGTGCTGTACCTTTAAAGGTTAGAGGCTTGAGAATGGGCTTTTCTGTATATTTCAGGCTATAGGCAACATTTTTACAAAGGTGCTGGGCCAGCATGTCTAAGTACAGGCCACAAAGTCTCAAATGTGGAGCTGAGTTTCCTATTTCCTGTTACACCCTCAGCAGGGAAAAAAGACTAGAAAATCCATTTTATTAGGATTTGGCGAAGATTTTGGTGATGAATTCTCATCCTGATAGAGAAGTTCCCATTTATTTTGTTGCATTTCCTCATAAGAGCTCTGTTTTAATATTTCCTTTTACTAACATTGGATGAAGAGAATGGGCAGAGTAGTGAACTTTATGACTGTAAAGAGACGTCTGATCGGTCCCTTCTGTAATCGTTTGCTTTGCCATTCACCAGCTACCCACTTGGAATACTAGACATTTTTGAACTGGCCAGAGGATGCGACTGAGAGGGGAAGGGTCTGAACTTTAGTTCTACCCCATGGATCACAGGCTGTGTGACCTCGCAATGCTGGTTCCTGAAACTCCCTGAGCCTCGTGTTCTTGGCAAAGTTCATGATGTGGGTCCTGGCCTCCTAGGACCTGATTCAGTTCCCGCTCTATCATTGGGAACTTGGTGATGTTGTACGACATCTTTAATCTCTCTGCCTTGGTTTCCTCTTTTCTGAAGCAGAAGTGCCTACTTTGGGGATTAGTGTAATGCACCTAGACCCCACCAGGAGCTCCTGTGGTCCGTAAAATGAGGGCACCATCTCCATATTGAAGAATTCACAGCGTCATCATGTCTGATTTACATAGAGCCACGTGGATACCTCTTAGAAAATACTGAGTGAAAAAAAAAATCTGAAACGAGATGTGCTCAGTGGCACAGTACTGTTTCCATAGAGGGAAGCACACACATTTCCCGAACAACATCACGTGCTTTTCATGGATGTGCACGGACCTGAAACGTATCATGACCACATCCCAGGGAATGAGCGTATGTATGGGACATGCTGGCTAGCTGGCTAATAACTAGTTGGCTGGTTACTCAGAGAGGTGGTTGAGGGATAAAGGATATGATAGTCATGATACACATATAATGTCAATTATTGGCATAGAGGTTTGAAAGTGGTATAGAAAGTCCTTCCCTCCACAGGGTGCCAAGCTGGTATAATACCAACTGTACTTTGTTACTAGTTTGGCGTTGCCTACTTAAGCTAATCATGTTCCAGCAGGTCTGCCCTAGTATATGCCCTAGGGATACATGGGTGGCCAGGAAGCATTCATAAGCAAACAACTAGAACCACCCAAATGCCCGCCAGGAGAAAGGATAAATATAGTCTGCCCCCCACAGGCATGCTACACAATGGTGAAGCATAAACTAAATAAACCCAAGCATCTACCTGTGTCTGTGTATGCGTGTGCGTGATTATCAAGGTTGGGTGAAAAAAAAGTCACAGCAGAATGAATAGAGTATGATTCTGCACATAAAGATCAAAAAGAGGAAAAACTACAAAACATATGTTGTTCAGAGACACACACATATGTGGCAAAAGAACAAAGGCGCAATATGCGTATAATAATTCAGGACGGAAAAGCATGCCTTGTCAGGGAGGGGAAGGCTTGGAGGAGGGACTCGGGTTGGGGGGAGTTCGGAGGTCGTGGTGCTGCCTGTGTTGGCTGAGTCCAGGTGAGAATGTTTGCTCCGCATTCTTTAAGTTGCACAGTGTCACATATCCTGTTTGTGTAAGAGTGATATTTACAGTGAAGAAGGTAAGACGCTGAAAGAGGAGTACAGGAAGACGGAGGTAGGCTGCTTGGGATGGCATCACATTTGGGAAGACACTTTCTAATTGTAAACCCTTGATGATCGCCATGGAAGGTGGAGACCTCTTGGTCCGTCGCTGGTCTAGCTGCTGAGGAAGGCAGGAGCCAGCTCTGGTTACGTGACGTCTGGGCAGGCGACCGTGGTGACGGGCTGTGCCTGCCCTGAACCTGAGCGCGGGCTCTCCAGGCCGTTTGCTCTGCTCTTTTGTTTTTAAATCAGACGATAGTTGACTTGCAGGGTTATGTTAATGTCTGCTATGTGAAGTCGCTCAGTCGTGTCCGACTCTTTGCGGCCCCATAGACTGTAGCCTACCAGGCTCCTCTGTCCATGGGATTTTCCAGGCAATAGTACTGGAGTGGATTGCCATTTCCTTCTCCAGGGGATCTTCCCAACCCAGGGCTCGAACCCAGGTCTCCTGCATTGTAGACAGACGCTTTACCATCTGAGCCACCCTGGTCTAATGTCTGCTATACGGCAGCGTGATTCAGTCATACACATACATGCAAATTCTTTCTCGCTTCTTTTCCAGTATTGTGTATCACTGGTCCTGGAATAGAGTTCCATGTGCTAGACAGCAGGACTTCTTAGTTTACCCATCCTCCCCAGACTCTCAATGCGCACCTCCTTCAGCCGCACCCCCTGCCCCCGGCAGCTACGTGTCTGTTCAGTCCACTGGCCATTTCCAAGTTGAGTGAGTCCACCCGTCTTTAGCTCTGAGTGACTTCACTGCATCCTTTTGCAACAAGGAATCTCTCTCTGATTCACTTGTTCATTCATTCAAGCATTTTTTATCAAAGCCTTCCGTGTACTTGAAATGGGTTGGGGGTGAAGGTCTTGGAGGCTCAGTCATGTCTGACTCTTTATGACCCCATGACTGTAACCCACCAGGCACCTCTGCCCGTGGGATTCTCCATGCAAGGGTACTGAAGTGGGTTGCCATGCCCTTCTCCAGGGGATCTTCTCGACCCAGGGGTTCCACCTGGGTCTCCTGCATGGCAGGCGGATTCTTTACCATCTGCGCCACCAAGGAAGCCTGGATGTGGGAATAAGAAACCATAAAGACAGAGCATCTGCAGTCCGGGGCAGAGGACACGTGTTCCCCAAACACGTGTTCTGGGACACGGCGCAGGGCAGAGGCTGGACCTCCCCACCCCACTTCACCCGTCCCAGCTGGTCCTGAGACAAACCCTGTGCTGGGCCAGCATGGCTTCTGCCTGGGGACAGACAGCCTGGCGGTCTTCCTGGGGGTCCCACTGTGCTGGTCCAGGGGGAGCATCAGGGGCTTTAGACTGTGCTCCACCTGATGGCTCCCAGGTCAGGCCCACGAGCTGCCTCGTCTAGAAATGCCTGGAGCCTGTCACTGCTCTGTGGTCCAGAGGAGCACGCCGGGCTCAGGCCTGGGGTCCACGGCCTGCGAAGCTCCGGCTCCTGTTCCCAGGGTTTCGTGTGAGGATCAGTCGCAGACAGTTGACCACAGGGTAAACAGTTTCTCTGCTCTGCTTTCTAGTTGCTTCCACATGTGGAGAAGGATTGAAAAATTGACTTTCTCAGTATTTGTTTCTAATTATGATTTTTCCCCCCTTCCTGTTCCTTTCCCCTTTAACGGTTATATATTTTTGGGCCCATTTTTTAGAAGTGGGTTGGGGCCAGATGGTCTAGGTTTGAAGCCTGGCACTATTACTTATCCTAAAGAAGGCTGTGTGCTGAAGAATGGATGCTTTTGAACTGTGGTGTTGGAGAAGACTCTTGAGAGTCCCTTGGACAGCAAGGAGATCCAGCCAGTCCATCCTAAAGGAAATCAGTTCTGAGTGTTCATTGGAAGGACTGATGCTTAAGCTGAAGCTCTTGATATTTTGACCACCTGATGGGAAGGGCTGACTCATTTGAAAAGACCCTGATGTTGGGAAAGATTGAAGGCAGGACGAGAAGGGAACAGCAGAGGATGAGATGGCTGGATGGCATCACCAACTTGATGGACGTGAGTATGAGCAACCTCTGCGAGATGGTGAAGGACAGGGAAGCCTGACGTGCTGAGGTCCATGGGGTTGCAAAGAGTCAGACACAACTGAGCGACTGACAACAGACAGCACTTCTTATCAGTTGCCGCAGTTGTAGCTTGGGGATAGATAGTGCACCTGCCTCACAGGATCATGAGGATTAAACTAGGTAATGCTGATGCTTTTCAAGCACTCAGAACAGTGCTTGGCTCCCATTAAACACTTATAACATCACACGGGCTTCCCTCGTAGCCCAGCTGGTAAAGAATCTGCCTGCAATGCGGGAGACCTGGGTTCAATCCCTGGGTTGGGAAGATTACCCTGGAGAAGGGAAAGGCTACCCACTCCATTATTCTGGCCTGGAGAATTCCAAGGACTGTATAGTCCATGGGGTGGCAAAGAGTCAGACATGACTGATCAACTTTCACTTTTATAACATCACACATTATTATCAATATATTGTAATATCATTAATATCCTTAATTATATAATATTAATATATGATGGAATATATTATATATTGTTGAATTTTATAGTAATTATATAATAATTTTATATTGTTTATATATATTACTGATAAGGTTGATAATATGTTATTAACACTTTATTACCCAGGTGGCACAGTGATAAAGGATCTGCATGTAACGCAGAAGATACAAAAGACGTGGGTTTGATCTCTGGGTTGGGAAGATCCACTGGAGAAGGAAATGGTAACCCACTCCAGTATTCTTGCCTAGGAAATCCCGTGGACAGAGGAACCTGGTGGGCTACAGTCCACGGGGTTGGAAAGAGTTGGACACAATTGAGCGACTGAGCACACACATATATAATTAATATGTTATTAGTGTGTTATACATTAATATATTAACTGTCACCAATAATATCACAGTATATTATTATTAAAAACTAAAGCAGTTGTATATTATTATATTATTAATGTGTACTATTATAAATATATTAGCATACACTTACAGAGTGATAGTAGGAGGGGAAAATGAAAAAGAGGGAATATTCTGGAAATAGCTGTAAAGATAACAGGGTCAGTGGTTGCCAGGAAGCCCACTGCTGGACTGCCTTCTTTCCCAGATGACTCCATGGCTGCCTCTCTGGAAGCAAGGCTAAATATTTCTGACCATAAAAGATGCTAAACTTAAACCCTGTTTGCATTTCATAGAAGGAAGGGTCTGAAAGAGATTTAAGAAGTAGCCAGCATTAAGCACAAGGTCACTGGGAGGCCTGAGAGTAATGCACCTAGACCCCACCAGGAGCTCCTGTGGTCCGTAAAATGAGGGCACCATCTCCATATTGAAGAATTCACAGCGTCATCATGTCTGATTTACATAGAGCCACGTGGATACCTCTTAGAAAATACTGAGTGAAAAAAAAAATCTGAAACGAGATGTGCTCAGTGGCACAGTACTGTTTCCATAGAGGGAAGCACACACATTTCCCGAACAACATCACGTGCTTTTCATGGATGTGCACGGACCTGAAACGTATCATGACCACATCCCAGGGAATGAGCGTATGTATGGGACATGCTGGCTAGCTGGCTAATAACTAGTTGGCTGGTTACTCAGAGAGGTGGTTGAGGGATAAAGGATATGATAGTCATGATACACATATAATGTCAATTATTGGCATAGAGGTTTGAAAGTGGTATAGAAAGTCCTTCCCTCCACAGGGTGCCAAGCTGGTATAATACCAACTGTACTTTGTTACTAGTTTGGCGTTGCCTACTTAAGCTAATCATGTTCCAGCAGGTCTGCCCTAGTATATGCCCTAGGGATACATGGGTGGCCAGGAAGCATTCATAAGCAAACAACTAGAACCACCCAAATGCCCGCCAGGAGAAAGGATAAATATAGTCTGCCCCCCACAGGCATGCTACACAATGGTGAAGCATAAACTAAATAAACCCAAGCATCTACCTGTGTCTGTGTATGCGTGTGCGTGATTATCAAGGTTGGGTGAAAAAAAAGTCACAGCAGAATGAATAGAGTATGATTCTGCACATAAAGATCAAAAAGAGGAAAAACTACAAAACATATGTTGTTCAGAGACACACACATATGTGGCAAAAGAACAAAGGCGCAATATGCGTATAATAATTCAGGACGGAAAAGCATGCCTTGTCAGGGAGGGGAAGGCTTGGAGGAGGGACTCGGGTTCGGGGGAGTTCGGAGGTCGTGGTGCTGCCTGTGTTGGCTGAGTCCAGGTGAGAATGTTTGCTCCGCATTCTTTAAGTTGCACAGTGTCACATATCCTGTTTGTGTAAGAGTGATATTTACAGTGAAGAAGGTAAGACGCTGAAAGAGGAGTACAGGAAGACGGAGGTAGGCTGCTTGGGATGGCATCACATTTGGGAAGACACTTTCTAATTGTAAACCCTTGATGATCGCCATGGAAGGTGGAGACCTCTTGGTCCGTCGCTGGTCTAGCTGCTGAGGAAGGCAGGAGCCAGCTCTGGTTACGTGACGTCTGGGCAGGCGACCGTGGTGACGGGCTGTGCCTGCCCTGAACCTGAGCGCGGGCTCTCCAGGCCGTTTGCTCTGCTCTTTTGTTTTTAAATCAGACGATAGTTGACTTGCAGGGTTATGTTAATGTCTGCTATGTGAAGTCGCTCAGTCGTGTCCGACTCTTTGCGGCCCCATAGACTGTAGCCTACCAGGCTCCTCTGTCCATGGGATTTTCCAGGCAATAGTACTGGAGTGGATTGCCATTTCCTTCTCCAGGGGATCTTCCCAACCCAGGGCTCGAACCCAGGTCTCCTGCATTGTAGACAGACGCTTTACCATCTGAGCCACCCTGGTCTAATGTCTGCTATACGGCAGCGTGATTCAGTCATACACATACATGCAAATTCTTTCTCGCTTCTTTTCCAGTATTGTGTATCACTGGTCCTGGAATAGAGTTCCATGTGCTAGACAGCAGGACTTCTTAGTTTACCCATCCTCCCCAGACTCTCAATGCGCACCTCCTTCAGCCGCACCCCCTGCCCCCGGCAGCTACGTGTCTGTTCAGTCCACTGGCCATTTCCAAGTTGAGTGAGTCCACCCGTCTTTAGCTCTGAGTGACTTCACTGCATCCTTTTGCAACAAGGAATCTCTCTCTGATTCACTTGTTCATTCATTCAAGCATTTTTTATCAAAGCCTTCCGTGTACTTGAAATGGGTTGGGGGTGAAGGTCTTGGAGGCTCAGTCATGTCTGACTCTTTATGACCCCATGACTGTAACCCACCAGGCACCTCTGCCTGTGGGATTCTCCACGCAAGGGTACTGAAGTGGGTTGCCATGCCCTTCTCCAGGGGATCTTCTCGACCCAGGGGTTCCACCTGGGTCTCCTGCATGGCAGGCGGATTCTTTACCATCTGCGCCACCAAGGAAGCCTGGATGTGGGAATAAGAAACCATAAAGACAGAGCATCTGCAGTCCGGGGCAGAGGACACGTGTTCCCCAAACACGTGTTCTGGGACACGGCGCAGGGCAGAGGCTGGACCTCCCCACCCCACTTCACCCGTCCCAGCTGGTCCTGAGACAAACCCTGTGCTGGGCCAGCATGGCTTCTGCCTGGGGACAGACAGCCTGGCGGTCTTCCTGGGGGTCCCACTGTGCTGGTCCAGGGGGAGCATCAGGGGCTTTAGACTGTGCTCCACCTGATGGCTCCCAGGTCAGGCCCACGAGCTGCCTCGTCTAGAAATGCCTGGAGCCTGTCACTGCTCTGTGGTCCAGAGGAGCACGCCGGGCTCAGGCCTGGGGTCCACGGCCTGCGAAGCTCCGGCTCCTGTTCCCAGGGTTTCGTGTGAGGATCAGTCGCAGACAGTTGACCACAGGGTAAACAGTTTCTCTGCTCTGCTTTCTAGTTGCTTCCACATGTGGAGAAGGATTGAAAAATTGACTTTCTCAGTATTTGTTTCTAATTATGATTTTTCCCCCCTTCCTGTTCCTTTCCCCTTTAACGGTTATATATTTTTGGGCCCATTTTTTAGAAGTGGGTTGGGGCCAGATGGTCTAGGTTTGAAGCCTGGCACTATTACTTATCCTAAAGAAGGCTGTGTGCTGAAGAATGGATGCTTTTGAACTGTGGTGTTGGAGAAGACTCTTGAGAGTCCCTTGGACAGCAAGGAGATCCAGCCAGTCCATCCTAAAGGAAATCAGTTCTGAGTGTTCATTGGAAGGACTGATGCTTAAGCTGAAGCTCTTGATATTTTGACCACCTGATGGGAAGGGCTGACTCATTTGAAAAGACCCTGATGTTGGGAAAGATTGAAGGCAGGACGAGAAGGGAACAGCAGAGGATGAGATGGCTGGATGGCATCACCAACTTGATGGACGTGAGTATGAGCAACCTCTGCGAGATGGTGAAGGACAGGGAAGCCTGACGTGCTGAGGTCCATGGGGTTGCAAAGAGTCAGACACAACTGAGCGACTGACAACAGACAGCACTTCTTATCAGTTGCCGCAGTTGTAGCTTGGGGATAGATAGTGCACCTGCCTCACAGGATCATGAGGATTAAACTAGGTAATGTTGATGCTTTTCAAGCACTCAGAACAGTGCTTGGCTCCCATTAAACACTTATAACATCACACGGGCTTCCCTCGTAGCCCAGCTGGTAAAGAATCTGCCTGCAATGCGGGAGACCTGGGTTCAATCCCTGGGTTGGGAAGATTACCCTGGAGAAGGGAAAGGCTACCCACTCCATTATTCTGGCCTGGAGAATTCCAAGGACTGTATAGTCCATGGGGTGGCAAAGAGTCAGACACGACTGATCAACTTTCACTTTTATAACATCACACATTATTATCAATATATTGTAATATCATTAATATCCTTAATTATATAATATTAATATATGATGGAATATATTATATATTGTTGAATTTTATAGTAATTATATAATAATTTTATATTGTTTATATATATTACTGATAAGGTTGATAATATGTTATTAACACTTTATTACCCAGGTGGCACAGTGATAAAGGATCTGCATGTAACGCAGAAGATACAAAAGACGTGGGTTTGATCTCTGGGTTGGGAAGATCCACTGGAGAAGGAAATGGTAACCCACTCCAGTATTCTTGCCTAGGAAATCCCGTGGACAGAGGAACCTGGTGGGCTACAGTCCACGGGGTTGGAAAGAGTTGGACACAATTGAGCGACTGAGCACACACATATATAATTAATATGTTATTAGTGTGTTATACATTAATATATTAACTGTCACCAATAATATCACAGTATATTATTATTAAAAACTAAAGCAGTTGTATATTATTATATTATTAATGTGTACTATTATAAATATATTAGCATACACTTACAGAGTGATAGTAGGAGGGGAAAATGAAAAAGAGGGAATATTCTGGAAATAGCTGTAAAGATAACAGGGTCAGTGGTTGCCAGGAAGCCCACTGCTGGACTGCCTTCTTTCCCAGATGACTCCATGGCTGCCTCTCTGGAAGCAAGGCTAAATATTTCTGACCATAAAAGATGCTAAACTTAAACCCTGTTTGCATTTCATAGAAGGAAGGGTCTGAAAGAGATTTAAGAAGTAGCCAGCATTAAGCACAAGGTCACTGGGAGGCCTGAGAACCCAGCCGATGAGCAGGATGCTTTTAAAGTAACACGAAGCAGATGCAGAAAGTGCCCCAGTCTGCGTCTGAGTTAGAGACTGGATGCCTTCTGTGAGTTGTCCCGTCACCCTGGAGAAGAGACAAGGGCTCTCGGCTGGGAGCGCCCTACCCAGCTCCTACCTGACCCATGGAGGACCCCCTGAACCGTGAGCCTTTTGCACTTCTTTGCAAATCCGATTCATAGTGACTTTGCTTCCCAGGAGGGTGGACTACTTATCTGTTCGATGACATGCTCAACAGAGGCCCAAAGCTTTCCTCCCTGAATCTGTGTCCTGGGAAGATGATGCAAGCCTTCGGCATGCTGCCTGTGTTTTCCTCAGTAAATGAGCTTTGATCACATGCCGATGGGGTTATTTAGCACATCCCTCGACAAACCTGGCGACTCTGGCTGTTTATCGCTGCGAGGTCATTTTTGTGTGGTTTCATTTTTCTGTGGGACGGTGGCACTTAATGAAACACAGAAAAGCAAATCTATGAATATTCCCACAATGAATGGAGATGATTTGTGTAACCAGAAGGTAACACTGTTTAAAAATATCAAGATAATTCGATATGGCAAAAGTCTAGAGACTTGAACATCCAAAGTCTTACCTGCACGTATTCTGGGTGAAGTTCGCTGGAGCAGGGCTGACTGTCTCTTGCTACTGACTTCCTGCTCCTCTTTGGGGCTGAGCTCCATCTCTTGGTGGGCTCAGGGGAAGTGCTGGGGGGCTTAATGGCATGCTGTCCCCCAAACTGACAACTTCTCATTAAGCTTCAATGACCCTGACTTTCAGGGAGGGCTCCAGCTTTACCAGGGTTATAAACGACGGTTGGAGGACATTCAGATCATTTGCTTGGAGAATGATTCATGCATTATTCATGCTAGGTTTCTCGCAGAAGTGGTTCTCAGAAGATAGCCTGGAGATATAATCAAAATGGAGATTCCTGGGCTCTCTGAGAAAGCTCCATCTCCAGTAAGTTTGGACTGGACTTAGAGATCTGCATTTTAACAAGCACCTGAGGTGTTTCTGTGGACCTTGCTTAGATAATGAATAATTATTAATGATTAACCTAGTCTTACTGGTCTGTGCTAGTGGCTCAGAGAGTAGAGAATCTGCCTGCAATGCAGGAGACCCAGTGTCAAGGTCAGGAAGATTCCCTGGAGAAGGGAATGGCAACCCACTTTAGTATTCTTACCTGGAGAATCCCATGGACGGAGGAGCCTGGTGGGCCACCGTCATGGGATCGCAAAGAGTCAAACACAACTGAGAGACTAACACTCATCTTCCAGTCTAGTATGATGGTAAGCGTCTCTCAAAGCAGCTGGGTTTTTTCTTTTTCTGTTTACACTGGTGGCTTCACTGTTTTGCACCACTGCTCTGAATGTCCTAGTCACGTGTGTAAGGGTTTCAATTCTGTTCAGTTGCTCAGTTGTGTCTAAGACTCCATGGACTGCAGCACGCCAGGCCTCCCTGTCCATCAATAACTCCTGGAATTTACTCAAACTCATGTCCACTGAGTCACTGAGGCCATCCAACCATCTCATCCTCTGTTGACCCCTTCTCCTCCTGCCCTCAATCTTTCCCAGCATCAGGGTTTAGTTATTTGCATCAGGTGGCCAAAGTGTTGGAGCATCAGCTTCAGCATCAGTCCTTCCAATGAATATTCAGGGCTGATCTCCTTTAGAATGGACTGGTTGGATGTCCTTGCAGTCCAAGGGACTCTCAAGAGTCTTCTCCAACACCACAGTTCAGAAGCATCAATTCTTTGGCACTCAGCTTTCTTTATAGTCCCAACTCTCACTTCCACACATGACCACTGGAAAAATCATAGTCTTGACTAGATGGACCTCTGTCGGCAAAGTAATGTCTCTGCTTTTGAATAGGCTATCTAGGTTGTTCATAACCTTCCTTCCAAGGAGTAAGCATCTTTTAATTTCATGGCTGCAATCACCATCTGCAGTGATTTTGAAGCCCAAAAAAATAAAGTCTGACACTGTTTCCCCATCTGTTTGCCATGAAGTGATGGGACCTGATGCCATGATCTTCATTTTCTGAATGTTGAGCTTTAAGCCAACTTTTTCACTCTCCTCTATCACTTTCATCAAGAGGCTTTTTTAGTTCCTCTTCACTTTCTGCCATAAGGGTGGTGTCATCTGCGTATATGAGGTTATTGATATTTCTCCTGGCAATCTCGATTCCAGCTTGTGCTTCCTTCAGCCCAGTGTTTCTCATGATGTACTCTGCATATAAGTTAAATAAGCAGGGTGACAATATATAGCCTTGACGTAGCATATCTGAGGTTATTGATATTTGTCCCGGCAATCTTGATTCCAGCTTGTGTTTCTTCCAGCCCACCGTTTCTCATGATGTACTCTGCATATAAGTTAAATAAGCAGGGTGACAATATACAGCCTTGATGTACTCCTTTTCCTATTTGGAACAAGTCTGTTGTTCCATGTCCAGTTCTAACTGTTGCTTCCTGACCTGCATACAGGTTTCTCAAGAGGCAGGTCAGGTGGTCTGGTATTCCCATCTCTTTCAGAATTTTCCACAGTTTATTGTGATCCACACAGTCAAAGGCTTTGGCATAATCAATAAAACAGAAATAGATGTTTTTCTGGAACTCTCTTGCTTTTTCCATGATCCAGCGGATGTTGACAGTTTGATCTCTGGTTCCTCTGCCTTTTCTAAAACCAGCTTGAACATCAGGGAGTTCACGGTTCACGTATTGCTGAAGCCTGGCTTGGAGAATTTTGAGCATTGCTTTTCTAGCTTGTGAGATGAGTGCGATTGTGCGGGAGTTTGAGCATGTTGGAGACCTGGGTTCGATCCCTGGGTTGGGAAGATCCCTTGGAGAAGGAAATGGCAATCCACTCCAGGACTATTGCCTGGAAAATCCCATGGACAGAGGAGCCTGGTAAGCTCCAGTCTATGGGGTCGCAAAGAGTCGGACACGACTGAGTGACTTCACTTCACTTCACTTCTTTGGGATTGGAATGAACACTGACCTTTTCCAGTGCTGTGGCCGCTGCGAAGTTTCCACATTGGCTGGCATGCTGAGTGCAGCACTCTGACAGCATCGTCTCTGTGGGTTACGTCCACCCTTTGTTTTGCCTCTTACGCCTTCTTTCCCTTCTGCTCTCAAAGTCTCGTGACTTCGGTTGTCACCCTCATACAGGGGACTCTGTCATCTCTGGCTGGTTTCCCTCCCGAGTCCCAGTCTCACACTTACAGGAGTGGTGTGGACACCTCACCTGGATGTGGGGACAGCAGCCAGTCAGAGGAGCCGTACTTCTGCTGAACGATGGCTTCACGTCTTGGGAGCATCTTCATATGTTCTGGTGCATTGGATGCAGAGCTTCGGTCACAGAGAGTCCAGCCTCCTTTGAGGCCAGGTTCGTCCCTGTGCAGCAGCATGGCATGTCTGGTGAGCCACTCCCCTTTGTCCTGTTTCTGTAGTGTTGTGGTTATCACTTTGCCTCACATGTGAAAGGTCCCTGGTTTGAAACCAGGTGGAAACAGATTTCCTGGCTTGCCCTGGTGGCTCAGACGGTAAAAGCATTTGCTTGCAATGCGGGACACCCGGGTTCGATCCCAGGGTTGGGAAGATCCCCTGGAGAAGGAAATGGCACCCCACTCCAGTACTCTCGCTTGGAAAATCCCATGGATGGAGGAGCCTGGTAGGCTGCAGTCCATGAGGTCGAGAAGAGTCAGACATGACTGAGCGACTTCACTTTCACTTTTCACTTTCATGCATTGGAAAAGGAAATGGCAACCCACTCCAGTGTTCTTACCTGGAGAATCCCAGGGATGGGGGAGCCTCATGGGCTGCCGTCTATGGGGTTGCGCAGAGTCGGATATGAGTAAAGCGACTTAGCAGCAGCAGCCAGTACTCTGCTTGGAAAATTCCATGAATGGAGGAACCTCATAGGTCCATGGGGTTGCAAAGAGTTGGACACAACTGAGTGACTTCACTTTACTTATTTACACTTCCCTTTGGGACAAGGAGGTTCCAGAGTAATCGGTGAGCAAACAGGCTGGGAAACCAGACTTCTTCCTTATAACCCCTGGCATGGCATTTGCTGTTTGACTTTGGACAAGGCCCTCTCTGGGCCTCAGTTCTTTTATCAGTAAAATGAGGAGAGTGGTGTCTACTGCCTAGTGTTGTAGCGAGATCAGATGGGTGATTCATGTGAAGGTCTTAAGATAGTGTCTGGTAAGTAGGAATGATTATCCATCATCAGCGTCATCACCAGCAGCCCTGTCATCGTTTAAACATTTTTGTTAATCCCCCTTTTCCTTTTTCCATCATGGCCCCTTCTCCCAGTGACCAGGCTTAAAACTCAGGGCTTGTCTCTCATGCTTTTCTCTCCTTCACTTTCCACTTTGTGTCACATTCATAGCTGACCTGCCCTGTCTCTTGTCTAACTGTTCACCTGCCTGCTGCTTTTCCCGCCCAGCCTTCCTTACATGCTTTTCATCTCGAGCTGCCTATAAGATCACATTCCTACAAGATCACTTTCTTCAGCACCTCTCTGATCAGGAAAGTGAAAGTGAAATGTGAAAGTGAAAGTTGCTCAGTTGTGTCAGACTCCTCACAATCCTATGACTATACAGTCCATGGAACTCTCCAGGCCAGAATACTGGAGCGGGTAGCTTTTCCCTTCTCTGGAGGATCTTCCCAACCCAGGAATTGAACCCAGGTCTCCTGCATTGCAGGTGGATTCTTTACCAGCTGAGCCACGAAGAAAGCCCAAGAATACTGGAGTGGGTAGCCTGTCCCTTCTCCAGTGGATCTTCCTGACCCAGGAATCGAACCAGGGTTTCCTGTGTTGTAGGCAGGTTCTTTACCAACTGAACTATCAGGGAAGGCCCTCCCTGATCAGAAACCTTGATTAATTCAAGGACTACCAACATTTTTAAGGCTTTGGATAACAATATTTACCCACCCAATTATGCTTTTTTGTACTTCTCCAAGGAGTATCTGAAAATGCCATTTTATCGCCTTTGTTGTGATTTTTAGCCTATGCTGATTTGATTAGTGGAAAGTGAAGTTTTCATCAGTGCTATTTTATTTGAAAGTTTGTGCTAGTGATTATCTCCTCCTTTACTTATCAGCAAGTTGCAGTTTCTATTTTGTAATTTTGGGGACTCATTTCCACAAAACCATTCAACATTGATGGGGATTAAGCATGAACCAAACAGGTAAGATCCCTGCTTGCATGAAGCTTACATTCTAGGACTGAGATAGATTAAGCAGAAATACATACAGTACATTGCCAGTGTTACAACACATATGTGTGTACAGATATCAATATACGTATTTTAATGCTGGTTGGTGGTGTTTAAAATTAAAGTAAGGTAATCAAGAGACTGAACTGAACTGAACTGAATCAAGAGGTCATCAGGAGAGTGATGGAGGGAAAGGTGCCGTTTTGCCCAGGAGATTAGGGGAGGATTTGGGGAACAGCTGAAGTGGCAAAGAATCTACCAGGAGACTGAGGAGACCCAGGTTCGATCCCAGGGTCGGGAAGATCCCCTGGAGGAGGGCATGGCCACCCGTTCCAGCGTTCTTGCCTGGAGAATCCCATGGACAGAGGACAGACCACACAGGCCACGGTGTCACAGAGTCGGACGTGACTCAGAGACGGAGCATGCACACACCAAGTTCAGACAGGGACCTGGAGGAAGTGATGTTCTGATGCGGTAACTGTGTCTGAAGGAGAGAGGACCACACAGGCAAAGGCCGTTAGGCTGGAGCCTGCTTGGCTTGTTCAAGGAACAGCAGGTGATGGGGGCTGCTGTGGAGTAAGGCTGAGGCCGCATGTGACGTTCTGATCTGCAAAGACCGGGACTTGAACATTTTATTCTGCATGTCAGGGGGCAAGGGACTATTGGGGGCTTAAGCAGAATGGGTGACATAATCTAATCAAAGCTTTCTGATTTTTGTAAACATCTTCGTAATGTATATTGGGTGGGTTATTTACATGGTGAGTCATCGGCTGGCATTTGAGGCTGGGTGACTGATGAGCTCACCTGGAACCGAGGTACAGAAGAGCCTTAGGTCTGAGCTTTGAGTCCCTGCAACACGCAGAGTTTGGGAAGAGGAGGAGGAACCCACAGAGGCTGAGAGGGAGAGCTGGCGGGGCCAAGAAGCCAGAGGGAGGGCCAGACCCACGGAGGGGAAGGCGTTCAGGTCAGTCACTCGGTTGCGTCTGACTCTCTGCGATCCCATGGACTGCAGCACGCCAGGCCTCCCTGTCCATCAGCAATGCCCAGAGTTTACTCACACTCATGTCCATCGAGTCGGTGATGCCCTCCAGCCATCTCATCCTCTGTCGTCCCCGTCTCCTCCTGCCTCCAATCTTTCCCAGCATCAGGGTCTTTTCCAATGAGTCAGCTCTTCCCATCAGGTGGCCAAAGGATTGGAGCTTCAGCTTCAGCATCAGTCCTTTGAATAAATATTCAGGACTGATCTCCTTTTTAGGATGGACTCGTTGGATCTCCTTGCAGTCCAAGGGACTCTCAAGAGTCTTCTCCAACACCACAGCTCAAAAGCATCTGTATGTAGTTTTTGGTGTGCTTTTATGTATATAGTTTTATTTATGTTTTTTGAAAATGGTTTTAGGTTCACAGCAAAATTGATCAAAAGAGAGATGCTTCACATATAGTCTCTCCCCACACACCCACAGCCTCTGCCTCTATCAACATCGCCCACTATCGTGGCATATTTGTGGACAGTTGATGAACCTGCCTTGACACGTCCGCATCACCCCAAGCCCACAGTTTACATCCGGATTCACTCTGGGCGCTGTGCATTTTGTGGCCTTGGACCAACATGTTTCTGCGACTCTGCTCTGCCTGTTCGTTCCTTCTCTGCTTCTCCGTCCCCTCCCCGCCCCTGGCCACCACTGAGCTTATTACTCTTTCCATAGTCTTGGGGATTGCAGACTGTCACAGAGTTGGAAGCATATCGCATATAGCCTTTTCAGACTGGCTTTCTTTCACTTGGTGATAGGCATTTATGTTTCCTTTGGGTCTTTTCATTGCCTTATAGCCGGCCTTGACTTTTCTAAGTCTTGGAACTCTTATAAATTTTTCTTTATTTGGTTGCACCATATGGCATGTGGGATGTTAGTTTCCGGACCAGGGATTGGACCCCCGCCCCCTGCAGCAGAAATGTGGTGTCTTAACCACCGGACCACCAGGGAAGGGTCCAAATCTTAGAACTCTTTAAGAATTTGGTAAATGCTATGTATTCCTCCATTCCCCCACCACCCAGAATAAGTACACACGTACACACACGTACACACTCTTATATGCTCACAGATCTGTTGCAACCAACTCAGTACCCCCCCTCCAGCCCCTGGGAGGCCCTGGGATCCCAGATTAGGAGCCCTGTGCTGTTAATGGAAGCCCTATGGGGTGCAGTCGATAAAAGCGGAAAATGAGTTTTTATTTGCACCTAACTCTGCTGCCGGAAAGACGTGTTGCCTCTTGAAGTCAGTGGAATGACAGAGCTCCTTTGAACAACGCTGGTTTTGAGGCACATTCTTTGTCTAAATTCAGTTCAGATGACAGATCCTCTTCTGCAGTCTCCTGTTCTAGAGCTGCTGCTGCTGCTGAGTCACTTCAGCCGTACCCGACTCCTAGCGACCCCATGGACTGCAGCCCACCAGGCTCCTCCGTCCATGGGATTTTCCAGGCAAGAATACTGGAGTGGGGTGCCATTGCCTTCTCCGGTGTTCTAGAGCAAAGCTGCTCAAATGTGAACGTGCACACGCGTCACCTGGAGACTAGCATGNCCAGGCTCCTCCGTCCATGGGATTTTCCAGGCAAGAATACTGGAGTGGGGTGCCATTGCCTTCTCCGGTGTTCTAGAGCAAAGCTGCTCAAATGTGAACGTGCACACGCGTCACCTGGAGACTAGCATGGACGGGCCTCGGGGTTCTGCCCTTCAGACAAGGCCCCTGCTGGAGCTGCTGGTCCAAGGACCAGTCTTTTTCACAGCATGGCCTGGAAGCCCTGGTTTTCAAACTACAGGTCACGACCCATTTGTGGACGTGAGTCAAAGCTGGTATTGACAAAAGGAAATGGAATGAAATGGAAAAGGGTGGAAACGTTCAGGGTGCATCGCATATAGCAAGGGGAAGACATTTTAGTTACACACGTGTAGGTGTGTACACCGGCTTGTGTTACATAACATGATTTCCTACCCTGTATCCATTTGGAAAACAGTCCTCAAAATTTCTGTGGAGTAAGAAATGAGGAAGAAGCACCTCCGCAGTCGTTTTACCCGAAAAAATAGTGGGTTTGCAGGCATAAAATTGCACATGTGTCTCTGTGGATTTTGTTGCTGACTCTGGTATCCAGATGTTGGGATTTTTCCCAAAGCAGGAACTGTAAATAGCAGAGAAAGTTTTTGTTTTTTTTTTTTTTAATTTTAAAGATCAGATTCCAGGGTTAACAGAAAATCCTGCCTGTGTTTGCCTTAATTGAGAGAATACATGTTACTTCTGCGAATGTGCTTTAAAAAAGTAAACAAACTGAACCAAAGCATGGCTGCTAATTTTTTAGTGATTCTGTGTGGATTTTCTGAAAAGTACCGTTCATTCACATTCTGCATGAACTATTAATAGGCTGCTATTATCAGTATCCAAAAATAAACAATAATACCAATTTATATGGACCTCCAGATTAGCCCCATAAAAGTTTACAATAATGGTATTATTGCGCCAATTGAGTTTGAGGCTGACGGAAATATAGAACTCTAAGCATATGATTCTCATATCCTTTGTTTTAAAATCCAAGTTTAATCTGTCTTTATGTTGAAGTTTATTATCACAGATTAAAAGGGTATGCCTAAAGTAACAGTCAGAAATTGTGACTTAATCGTTGTTTGAAAAGTCTGCAATTCAAATTTTTACTTTCCATTATTATTTGAAAAAATAAAAGTTTATATACATTTACGTATTTTGTTACACATTGCAGAAGGGATCTAGAACCTGCCAGTGAGATAAGAGGTGATGGATGGGTTTCCTGTTTAGCTTTCAGAGGAGGGTTGTCCTAGAAGAATTAGACGGAAAATAGGCAATGGACGTGAGTCTGAGTGAACTCTGGGAGGTGGTGATGGACAGGGAGGCCCCGTGTGCTACAGTCCATGGGGTCGCAGAGTCGGACATGACTGAGCGACGGAACTGAACTAAAAGGCAATAGTAGCCATGAACAAAAGCACCAAGAAAGAAAACAGACCCAAAGAGAGAGGATATTTTTCTCTTTTGAATAATTTAAACAATATGCTGTTGTTCTTATTGCTTAGTCTTTAGGAGTGGAAAATTCACACGCATCCAGTAAAAGGACTTAAAAGCCTCTTTAGTTTATTCCTCAAAAGTGAAATTAGAAAAAAAACAAAAACAAAGATTTGCTGTATAGCAGAGGGAGCTATATTCAGTATTTTATAAGAAGCTGTGATGGAAAAGAACCTAAAAAAAAGGTATGACTGAACCACGTTGCTATATACTGGAAACTAACACTCTTGTAAATCAACTACACTTCAACTTGTTTTTTAAAAAAAGTAGAGTAGTGCGCTGCTGCTACTTAGTTTATTAAGTTTATAGTCATTTTTTAAAAAGCTTATAGTCATTTTTGCAATTTAAGAAAAATTTTAGTCAGGGCTGTTGAAATATAATGCACTGATAATTAATAAAAACAAGACAAAACAAGAAACCTTAGGTGGCATAAGGCATGCCTGGTGAGGCGACGTGGCTGTGAATAAGGAAAAAATGGCCCAGCTTTCTTTGTGTGTTGGTTTTTCTCCCCAGCTTAATTGAGGTAAAGTTGGGATGCACCATTGTTTAAGGTTCTAAGGTGAGGATTTGTTCCGTGTATGTTGTGAAGTGATTGCTATAATAGGGTTAGTTAATGTCTCCATCACCTCACATAATTATCTTTCTTTTTTTTTTCCTTTGGGATGAGAACATTTCAGATCTTAGGAACCTTCCAGTATACAACACAAGATTGTTAACTATAGTCATGCTGTCCGTTCGATCCCAGAATTTATTCATCTTGTGACTGGAAATGTATACTCTTTGACCAGTATCTTCCCATTCCCCTTACCCTGAGCCCCTGGGTTACCACCACTGCACTCTCAATTTCTATGAGTTGGCTTTTTTTAGATTCCACGTTTAAGTGAGATCGTAGAGTATCTGTCTTTCTCTGTCTGCTTGATTGCACTTCGCATGATATCCTGCCAGGTTCTCTTCTAAAACACACTCATGAAAATGTATATGTCTTAGAAAACCTTTTGATTGATACAATATAAATCACTTGAATGATTTATTAAATCTCTGCTGTTATTTTTGCATCACATAAAATTATTTAGCTTTGCCCCCAAATATAAATAGTAGCATGTTATATACAGCCCTAATTATTTTGTGTCATCATGACGATGATGGTATTTCAATCCTCGGTTCACTCACTGACATTTAAAGTTTAGATGCTTGTTTATTCCCTTTGATGTGGCCCGATAATGTGGTTAATTGGAATTGCATGAAACTCAGTTTTTTGGTGTGAAATGATTTTTTTAAATCAGCGTATAGTTGATTTACAGTGTTGTGTTTATTTCTGCTGTCCAGCAAAGTGGTTCACTTGTATCTACATTTTTTTTCATATGCTTTTCCATTATCATTTACCCCAAGAGACTGGATATAGTCCCCTGCGCTATACAGAAGAACCTTGTTGTTATCCATTCTGTGTGCAATATCTAGTTTGCCCCATGACATTTTAATTTCTGGAACGTTGGTCTTCAGACTGGGGTGTGGAAGGTCACTTTGCACTAGCACAGCACCGGTTTTTAGAGCACTGTGTTCGCTGGGCTCCCTGGGAAGCAGATGTTGGAGCAGAACTAGGAATACAGGAGGGTTATTTGTGGGGGAGGGGTCCTCCAGGGATGCCATCTATGGGGTCACACAGAGTCGGACACGACTGAAGTGACTTAGCAGCAGCAGCAGCAGGACTGTCTTCTGCTGAATAGCAAGTGCCCTTGCTGACAAAGTGAATGAGTGGAGTCGCTCAGTCGTGTCCTACTCTTTGCAACCCTATGGACTGTATGTAGCCCCCCAGGCTCCTCTGTCCATGGGATTTTCCAGGCAAGAGTCCTGGAGTGGGCTGCCGTTCCCTTCTCCAGGGGATCTTCCCAAACCAGGGATTGAACCCAGCTCTCCTGTTTTATCTTCCTTTAGTTTTGCTTCTTTTTGGTCTTTACCCTCCTGGGGTCTCTGGAAACTGTGCGAAAGGGTAACAGCATCTACCGTACCTCTTCATTTTCACTTAGGCTGGATTTGGGGAGCCAGAACAGAAAAACACTTAAGGAGACCTGAGAGTCTCACAGAGAAATAAATCAGAGCTGCTGTTTCTTTTAGCTTTGCTTTCCTGTTCTTTATTATTATTTTTTTAAATGTAATCTCTCCTTTTATCAACCTTTGTCATTTCGTACTGTAAGAAAGTGAAATCACTAAAGGCAGATAACCTTATTAATCTGCTGAGTGTGAAGAGAGAAAAGGCCATGGTACAGATGAATGGATTGGGAGGGAGACACCTAACTCTAGGGGTTTACAGTTGCTAAAACCTTAGGCTTTGTTGTACAATAAGTATCATGTGTTACTCATGGGTGTACTGATGGCTTGCAGTGACCCAAGCAAATCAAGGATAAATGTAACAAGAAAAAAAGCAATATGGAAAAATTCAGAAATGTCCAACGATTGCTATTTCTTGGGTGAAACTCTCCTAATCAGAGTTGGGCTCCCCAACAAAATGTGAAAACAAGAGAATTTTAGAAAGCAGCAGTTTTAAAGGAATGAAAGCTATGCAAAATGCATTGCAGTCCTTCATTGTATAGTTTATAAGAATGAACAAAAGAATTCTAGGCTGTTAATTCGTAATTCTGGAAAATGTTTTTCCATGCTGTGAATGTGTAATAGTAACCGTTAACGGTCTCTCTCCCTGGCTCTCTTTATGAGAGACCCTTATCACCGAGTCTTCCCTGGAGAGACTCTGAGCCACCATTTGCCTCCAGTTGCTTCACAAGCCCCTCTTAACCCACCCCTGGAGACTATGTATGAAATCATTTAATGTGTGCTAATGATATGAGAATTTACACATCTAACCAGTATAGATTTAACCAAGATAGTCCTTTAAACCATGATCATATGAGAAATTAGCATTATATCAATTCTGCAGACAACTGTTCTTCCCATGAACTACAATTTTCCCAACAGGGTTAGCCTCTTGTCCTTACTACTTAGATTGGGGCCCTTCACTGTTGAGAATTTCCACTGTTTATCCAGTACCACCCTTATGGAAAATCAGAATCCTTAACAAAAATCAACAAAAGATGATTTTAAAAAATCCTTTTAGATTATTGATGCTACTGTTTGGATGTTTCTTGGTTTTAGATATACCTCTGGATATACAAATTTTTTTTTTCTTCTCTATTTGTTACATTATCTGCCTCCAGTTACAATTCAGAATTCACAGTAAATTTCTCTTAGGGCTTTTGGTTAAGGCTTTATTGGTTCCTCAGATTTCAAGCCTAAACATCCACATCATCTTGGTCATTCTGTCAACGCATGCCCCCCCCCCGCCCCCAGCATTTAAGTCCAGTA
This sequence comes from Oreotragus oreotragus, assembly GCA_006410675.1. NCBI lineage: Eukaryota > Metazoa > Chordata > Mammalia > Artiodactyla > Bovidae > Oreotragus > Oreotragus oreotragus. The sequence continues at coordinate 38,390 of SJYX01018138.1, forward strand.
CCATGGACGGAGGAGCCTGGTAGGCTGCAGTCCATGGGGTCGCACCGAGTCAGACACGACTGAAGCAACTTAGCAGCAGCAGCAGTGGGGCTTTATGCGAATGCTGCCTTGGGCCTGGGTCCCCAACTGTGACCTTTAGTGCTTGGAATGAGATGAGATTCAGGGAGAGGGAGTTGATGACTTATCAGATATGGTGCTAGAAAGCAGAAAGGCCCCCTCATGTGTGTAGAGAAGGGAGCCCTTCTACACCATTGGTGGGAATGTAAATTGGTGCAGCCACTATGGAGAACATTATGGAGGTTCCTTAAAAAATGAACACTAGAGTTGCCATCCTACTCCTGGGTACGTCTCCAGAGAAAACTGTGGTACATGAAGATGTAAGCAGCCCAGCGTTCATAGCAGCACCACCTACAATAAGTAGGACATGGAAAGGAGCTAAATGTCCATCACAGATAAACGGATAAAGACGACGGGAGATACATATAATGGGATATTACTCAGCTATAAAAAAGATTAAAATAATGACATTTGCAGAACATGGATGGACCTAGAGATTAACATAGTAGGTGAAGTAAATCAGAAAGGGAAGGACAAATAGATGACGTCACTTACATGTGAAATTAAAAAAAAAGATACAAATGAATTTATTTACGAAACAGAAAGACTCACAGATGTCGAAAACAAATGTATGGTTATCAAGGGGGAAAGAGGGGAGGGATAAATTAGGAGTTTGGGATTTATATTTATATATATACTGCTATATATAAAATGGGCTTTCCAGGTGGCTTAGTGGTAAAGAATCTGCCTGCCAAGGTAGGGGACATGGGTTTGACCCCTGGATGGGGAAGATCCCCTGGAGGAGAAAATGGCAACCCACTCCAGTATTATTGCTGGGGAAATCCCGGACAGAAGAGCCTGGTGGGCTGCAGTCCATGGGATTGCAAAGAGGGGACATGGCTGAGCGACTGAACATGTCACACACATATAATGTAGATGACCAGCAAAGACCTACTGTACAGCACAGGGAATTTTACTCAACAATTTGTAATAACCTACAAGGGAAAAGAATCCGAAAGAGAATATATCTATATGTTTGTTACATACACACACACTTCCCTGGTGGCTCAGATGGTAAAGCGTCTGTCTACAATGCAGGAGACCTGGGTTNTGGAGAAGAGGAAGAACATGTGAAGAATGCTAAGGATTTCTTGATCACTGACCAGGAAACAAGCCTATCATCCAGTTGGAAAAAATAAGTGACTGTTCAAAGAAGTCCAAGAGGAATTAGGACCTGGGCCACAAAGAAACCTTAGCCGGTAAAGAAAGAGACAAACCTGTGATGTCAACTGCAAAAGATAGAAAAGCCTAGATAACTGCTTTAGAATTTGGGGATAGGTAGAGAATGAGTCTCCCTCTCTCTCTCCTTTGCTCTCTGTCTTAGAAATGAGCTGTACAGTATTCATTCATGGCAGAAAAACAGAACCAAAAATATTTGCTAATTAAGAAATATGGCCAGAACCCCAGAGTCACTAGCTACTATATCCCTGCTTCAGTCTGGTACGTTACTGGATTACACATTTTTTGGATGCTCCTAGGGTTTGTCACTGACAGAAATTTAAAGCACAAACTAAAGTGGATTTTATATCACATCTGAACTTGAACAAGAAAACCCAAACAGGGAAGGCCCTAGACTCAGCCCCACAGATGTCTTATGAGTGTGTGGAAAGCACGTGGTCTAGACTGCAGACTGTCGGTCATCGTTGCTATTTGGGCCACTGGGAGGAAATACTGGGTTCGTAGCCCATGAAAGTGGGGGATTTGGGCATGAACTAACATTTCATTTCTCAGCCTTACCTAGACCAAAGAATTTTCTGAGGGGCTCTACATATGTCATCAATCTCAAAGGCACTCACACCATTCCNGGGCCACTGGGAGGAAATACTGGGTTCGTAGCCCATGAAAGTGGGGGATTTGGGCATGAACTAACATTTCATTTCTCAGCCTTACCTAGACCAAAGAATTTTCTGAGGGGCTCTACATATATCATCCATCTCAAAGGCACTCACACCATTCCGGGAGAATCACGGTATATGAAGCAGTCATTCTGTTGACTTCAAAAGCAAATGAAAAGTATTGTATCAAATATCAGACATAAATCAGAGGTAGAAGATGATGAGAGATTACAAGACAAAAATTTCTACTGGTCACTGGAACCTACTTTACACTTGGCAGAAATGAATCAATCTTGCAGATATATTAGTCTATACAATTCTGTTATCGTATCTGCAAAACTGCTAGGAAAAGTAACCACTGTCTTTCAGATAGTTGTTTATGTTTTATACCATGTTTTAACACGTACTATCTCATGCTGTAGTTATGAGGCAGACTGCCATAGTGAGGAAACTGAGCCTCAGGACTTAGTTTAGTGACTTGCAAAGTTCAGACCTGGACTGGAGTTGGCTATTTGGTCACGATGGCAAGGAACAAAATTTCACCACTAATACCATCCTGTTTGCTGCTAAGTCGCTAAATAGTGTCTGACTGTCTTGCTATAGTACCAGGCTCCTCTGTCCACGGGATTTCCCAGGCAAGAATACTGGAGGGGTTGCCATTTCCTTCTCCAGGGTTAGATCTTCCTGACCCAGAGATCAAGCCTGTGTCTCGTGCATTGCAGGCAGATTCTTTACCACTGAACCACCTGGGAAGCCTGATAACATCCTATCAGTTCAGTTCAGTCGCTCAGTCATGTCCGACTCTTTGCGACCCCNTTGCCTGGAAAATCCCATGGACAGAGGAACCTTGTAGGCTACAGTCTATGGGGCCGCAAAGAGTCGGACACGACTGAGCGACTTCACTTTACTTCTATATATATCATTTCAGTTCAGTTCAGTCGTTCAGTCGTGTCCGACTCTTTGTGACCCCATGAATCGCAGCACGCCAGGCCTCCCTGTCCGTCACCAACTCCCAGAGTTCACTCAGACTCACGTCCATCGAGTCCGTGATGCCATCCAGCCATCTCATCCTCTGTCGTCCCCTTCTCCTCCTGCCCCCAATCCCTCCCAGCCTCAGAGTCTTTTCCAATGAGTCAGCTCTTCGCATGAAGTGGCCAAAGTACTGGAGTTTCATATATATAGTTAAGTCATTGTGCTGTATACATGAAATTAACATGATATTGTGACTCAGCTATTCTTCAATTAGGAAGAAAAGAAAGCTCCTCTCACATGTGGTCGCCAGGAGGCAGCTCCACCATGCTTCAGCCATGCTTCTGCTCAGGCGTTCTGCTTCTACCAGATTTGGGAATTTTGGGACCGGAAAACATTGAGGGGGTACTCTCATGGGTTTCCTGTTCTACTCAGGATATGTCCACTCCAGGCGCCTTCTAGGCTTCCTCAGGGGGGTCTGTGGCTTTAATGCTGGGCAGAGCTTTCTCTCCTCTGCGGGGTTAATAGACAGCCTTGCTCGATGCGACACTTCTTCACTCTGTCCCATGTCCCCAGAGGAGACTGCATCTTGATCTCGCTTGTCTGTCTCGACTCTCGGATATGGCCTTTACATTATGATTATCTGGTCAGTGGCTTCCTTTGGCGCTGTTTTACACGTTCCCCTCCATGGTGATGAACGCCCTCGTCCATTTCGCACCTTTCCCTGTATTGATGGTTCAGGCGTTTACAAATACTGCCATCATGACCTCATTTCTTTGTAAATGTGTCTTCATGTTTTTAGTTTATTCCTTGGAGCTATTTTCCCCTTCATCTCGCAGTGCAATTTTTGTCACCTCTGTGTGTGGTAAGTATACCCGGTAGGTTTCTTCACGTCTTCCTTTTCAGTGACTTCAAGCCACTTTCTTTATTGATGCAGGATGGAAAGAAAGCTCCCAAAGAAGAGTTATTCCAGGCTGTGGAATGCGGGGGTGACATGAAACACCACTTGTATTTCCATGCCATCACTATTTACCGTTTGAGGATTCGGAGAGGGATGGAAAATGATGTCTTGTTTGAAGCACACTCGCTGTAATCTTTTCCTTTGGACGAGAAGTTTTTAACGCATTTAGAAAAATAGAATGCCTCATGGGACTCGATAGGATTATGATTTACTCTTTCTGGAAGACTTAAATTTCAAACTGGTACCAACATGAGTTTTACAAAGTTGTCCTCATTTCATGGACTGCCGGCATACATGTGTGCAACCATTTTACAGAATGAGCTGGGCTCAGTAAAGAGCACATAAAACCTTACTTTCCTCATGACTTCTTCACACCTGCTTAAGGCTGAATGCCTCCGTCATCCCTCAAACAGCATCTCCGGTCCATCGAGAGCTTTCTATGGTCACTTATGATTGTTAATGTACAGTTTTCTTTTCATGTGCTCAGAAACCCAGGTAATTGTTTTCTTTTAAAAGCTGTTTATTCACTTACGTTTGATCGCACTGCTCTTCGTTGCGGCGCGCGGGGTCTCTCTGGTTGCGGCAGGCGGGGCTGCTCTCTAGTCGCGATGTGGGGCTTCTCACGGTGGGGGCTTCTCTTTGTGGAGGACGGCCTCAGGCTGTAGCTGCAGCACACAGACTTGGGAGTTGTGGCTCCCGGGCTCTGGAGCAGAGGCTCCATAGTTGTGGGACATGGACTTCGTTGCTCCAAGGCTCGTGGGATCTTCCCAGGTCAGGGATCAAAGCCATGACCCCTGCATTGGCAGGTGGATGCCTAACCACTGGGCCATCAGGGAAGTCTGCAATCGCCTGTTCAGTTTTTGTTTTGTTACCACCCCCACCGTTCTGGCCTGTTTCAGGGTGAGAAACTTCAGAGTGGGGGAGTGGTGTGGTTAGCCCCCGCTTGTCACATCTAACTTGCCCATTTTCCCCTTTGTCTCCTTCCTTCTCCTGTGCCCTTGAAATCAGTGTTGGGCAGAGTTCGCCAGACCAGCTTTAGGGCAACTCTTAAACATGTTCTACCTCAGTAGTCTGGTCCCTGCCTTTAGAATGAGGACCCCTGCTGAAAGCTTGAGCCCCAAAGGTCTTAAGTTCTGCCAGGAACTTAAGGTCCTGTTCCAGTTAAGAGAAAAAGTGGTAGAATTAAATATAAAATGCCAGTTGCCAACAGCATATGTTAAACAGTAAAATACTTCCAAGTCAGAGAGGATTTTTAAAAAATTTCATTCAGTTGCTGACACATAAGGAAAACCTCGTACGTCTCCCCAATTTCAGTTATTTCTGTATCTTTACGCGCAGAGAACAAAGGTAAATATGCAGATGGTGCGGAGGTGTGCGTCCTTACGGAACAGTCACTCTAAAGACATAATTTAGAACATTCTGAGAGTCTTCTGAGGAAACAAGGGAAATTGTCCACAAACGTGCTGCTTTCCCTGTGCAGTTAGACTTTAATCTGCACCTTGAAGAGACGTGAGAAAGCTCTGTTCACTCTGTTGGTCTGTTTAGTTGAAGCCCCAAGACTTCTAAGGTGTCCAAGATTTAACCTATCTTGTTTTCAAATATATTAACTTCTTCTTAAGATAATAAATATTTGCTCTTTGATGTTCATAGATCCTTAAAACCCCCAGCGCAGCCCTAGAAATCTGGGAGATGTCTCTTACTAGCACATGGCACAAAGTCTTGCTTAATCCAGTTATAACTTGCATCCTAGAGGCGCACATCACAGTGAAAAACAGTGAGGGTTATATAACTTTGCAGTTCTTTATGTACCGGATCTTTTAATTTTATTCTCAAACAGCATATTGCACTATTGAAATTCAATATGGAAATATTTCTTTTGGTTTTAAATAAAGTTTTCAGAAATGCATATGTTAGCAACTAAAAATAAAGTCCCAAATTTCTCATTTTTTTTGTAGTTAGCAGAGAGAGTTAACACTTTTCTTGGCACTCTAAGGAATGTCATCCATGATATCATGGGTACCAGCTCACAGCAACAGAACTTTCTTTTTATGAGCACCTGTAGCTTTAAGTGGCTGAATACATGTGCTTGTGAGTGTCTTAAGTGCAGAGTCTCATGAAGTATGGGATGGGGTCCTGGGGCAGATACAGGAAGATCCCATAATTCCAAGTTGCTCTCAGTGGGCTGCTCTGCTGGGACGCTGGGTGGGAGGGAGGGGCTACTTCACAGTTAATCAGGGAAGATTCAAATATCTTTGTTGTTTAGTCGCTAAGTCACATCCAGCTCTTTTGCAACCCCGTGGACTGTAGCTGGCCTGGCTCCTGTGTCCATGGGGATTTCCTGGGCAAGAATTCTGGAGTAGGTTGCCATTCCCTTCTCCAGGGGATCTTCCTGATGCAGGGGTCCAACCCCTGTCTCCTGCACTGGCAGGTGGTGGATTCTTTACCACATGGGAAGCCCACTAATGGCTCTGATGAACCACCGAGTTTCAGGGGCCCAACAAAGGAAGTTTATTTCTCAGTCAGTTCAAGGCAGGGGTTCCTGGTGTGGTGGTTCTCCTGGCGTCTTTCTTGTAAGCAGTGACTCAGGATGGAGAAGTCAGTGGCACCCCACTCCAGTACTCTTGCCTGGAAAATCCCATGGACGGAGGAGCCTGGTGGGCTGCAGTCCATGGGGTCGCTAAGAGTCGGACACGACTGAGCGACTTCACTTTGACTTTTCACTTTCATGCATTGGAGAAGGAAATGGCAACCCACTCCAGTGTTCTTGCCGGGAGAATCCCAGGGATGGGAGAGCCTGGTGGGCTGCCGTCTGTGGGGTCGCACAGTCAGACACGACTGAAGTGACTTAGCAGTAGCAGCAGCAGTGACTCAGGAATCCAGTCTCCTTCCCACCCAACCTCCTCCTAGATTTTGCTGTTCTCTGTGTCCTCAGAAGCCTTTCCATTCTCAGCCACTGGGTGGGGAAGAGAATGGGTAATTGGAGTATACAAGTGTTTCATAGACCAGCCTGGCTTCCACCCGCTTCCCATTGGCCAGAATTCAGTCACATGACCACACTGACGACAAGGGATGCTGGGAAATGTAGTCTCCTTGGGTACCTAGGGGGAAAAAGGACATTATCAAAGACTTATTTAGCCAGTTCTCCCGTGCCCACAGAGTGCTGTGGAAACCTGACTGAGTCACAGAGGAGCTGCAGGTCCGTCATTCCACATTCCTCTGTCTGTCTGTGACTCTTCTTCCTCTGTCTGCTTCTGTGACTACAAGATAAAAGTCTTTTTGTTCTTTTCTCTAATGACAAAGCTCTATATGTCATTGTGAACAGCTGAACAAAAATTAAAATCATTACGTAAAGCCTCACTGACTCAGATAACCACAATCACTGTTTTGATGGACATTGTTCCAGTCTATAGGACTTCCCTGGTGGCTCAGATGGTAAAGCGTCTGTCTACAATGCAGGAGACCTGGGTTCGAGCCCTGGGTTGGGAAGATCCCCTGGAGAAGGAAATGGCAATCCACTCCAGTACTATTGCCTGGAAAATCCCATGGACAGAGGAGCCTTGTAGGCTACAGTCTATGGGGCCGCAAAGAGTCGGACACGACTGAGCGACTTCACTATGCTTCCATGAACAAAATGACATATAACTATTTTTGCCAAAAAAAGGCATTTAATAAACATTTTTGGAAATGCCCTTGTATCATCGATAAATATTACATTGATGTTTTCCCATCTCCTGAACACTGTTTAGTGACCTCATGGAATTGCATCCTGTATGTATTCCATAAATTTTGAACTAAATATTTATTGATGCATTTTTTAGTTCAGTTCAGTTCAGTCACTCAGTCGTGTCCGACTCTTTGTGACCCCATGAGCTACAGCACGCCAGGCCTTCCTGTCCAACACCAACTCCAGGAGCCCACCCAAACTCATGTCCATTGAGTCGGTGATGCCATCCAACCATCTCATCCTCTGTCATCCCCTTCTCCTCCTGCCCTCAATCTTACCCAGCATTTTTAGATGACTTCAGATATTGGCTGTAACATGTACTGTGTTGAATAATCTTTGCTTCGACCTATGGCAACTTTTTAAAGTTATAATCATAGAAGTGGAATTGCTAAGTCAAAAAATAGGCAAAATTCTAATATTTTACGTGAATTTCCAAGTTTCCATTTGAAGACTTGTACCAACTTAAGCATGCTTCAGTGTATGGGTACTTTTTTTCCCCAGTGCTTGCCAATATTTATTGTCATATGTTTCTGACTGGACAGTGTAAATGGCAAAAAGTTGATATGTCATTTTATTTGTACTTCATTGAATATTAATTTTTCTAAAAATTTTATTAGCTATTCATACTTTTTTCATATTCTTTGCCCATTTTTCCATGTAGTCTAGAATATGTTTTATGCAGTGTCTCAAAAATGTCTTGCCAGTGTGAGACACAGTACTTACTATGCCATAGCCAGCCAATGAACATTTATTAAAGAAACAGAGGGAAGTGGGAAGGTTTTTTATTTTATGTTAAGGATGTTAAAATTCTGTTCAAAGGTTCAAATGTTTTCTCCAGATGGTTGAAATTTTTCTTTCTTTTTTTTTCTTTTTACAAAGAATATATATATTTTTTGTCATTGAGAATGAACAAACTATTTGCTTTTTAATTTTGCTTAGATTCTTTTTTTAACATATAGAGCATCTTAATTATTTTAAATGTAGCTTAGTCTATCAGCATTTTCCTTTATGGACTTAGTTCACCATGACAGAGGCTGTACCGTGCTAAATTATACAAACATATATCTTTGAAAATTTTCCTTCTTTATGGCTTAGTTTTTAATATTTACACCTCTCATCAATTTGGATTTTTTAGATATATAAGATAGCTTTTTTAAAACATACATGCTCTGTATTGAACAACTCACTTTAACATGGCATGTGTGAAAATGTGCCCTTTCATCCTGAGTCATATATGCAGAGGTAGGTCTCGAGATTGTCTGGCCTGCTTCATCAAGCTGTTAGTTTTCTCTCGCTCCTGGCTGGCTGCCCTTGCTGACTCGTCTGCCTCCTATTTCTTGCGCCACAGACCTTGTGCGAGATTGAGCCCCGCTTCCACTGGCCCGTCTGTGGCCAGCGTTAGTTGTGGTCTCATTTTCTCGGTTCTGGGAGTCGCCGCTCAGCGCAAGCAGTGGAGCAGAGTTTGAGTGTGAGGACCTCCGTGGCCTCCCCGACCCCTCTCTCCCAGACCCTCGGCTCCTCGCCTGCCTCCGCTACCAAGTCCCCGACCGGCTCCTCCCGCTTCCCCTTCCCCGGGCTGGCTGATCACCTGTCCCACACATCCCAGCCTTCCTGCCCATGGCCGCCAACCCAGCAGGAGGGCTTGCGGATTCTCTTGCTATGTCTGCCCTTGGATGAGGCCCCCCGCACCGGACTTAGCATCTGACTCTGGGAGTGGTCACCTCTGGGGCCGGACGACAGGACCCAGGGTGCCGGGTGAATACTGATCGGTGACCCAGAGGACTCAGGAATAACATGGGCAGCTGAGGTCCCTCTCCTCCCTGCCTCCGTGGGCTGCGGTGAGGCGAGGTTCCTGCAGCCTTCTGGAGGCCATCTGTGGGTCTCTGTAGAGGGCCGCCTCTCCATCTGTGGCTTGTCCGGGAGCAGCAGCAGGCGGGCTTGCTCCCCAGGCCTCCCTCCCCCGCACTCTCACCGCCCTGGGTTTGCATCTCTCAAATGAAAAAACGGCTCTTGGGCTTAGCATCAGGATACGCCTTCTGAGAAGCCCAGGCCTGATACACCCCGTATTGCTGGCATGTTGTGTCTCAGTTCTTTCTTTTTTCCACGCAAATAAATAAATGCATACAAACTAGCCTTTGTTTTGCCAGTGTCATCTCCCGTGACATTTATGTTATGTCCAGTTACGCGACTAAAGAGGTCGTGAGTGTGAAGTGATTCCCAGCAGACACTCCACTGTGCTTTACTGTGTGGGTGTGTGTGTGTGTGAGAGACAGAGACAGTCTTTTTTACGTTTTATCTATTTATTTCTGGCTGGGCTGGGTCTCCGTTGCCGCGCGGCCTTTGCTCTGGCTGCGGTGAGCGAGGCCACCCGCTCGGCGGTGCTCGGCCTTCTCGTCGCTGTGGCTTCCCTTGCTGTGGAGCGCGGCCTGTGAGCTCAGTACTTGTGGCTCCCGGGGTCTGGAGCACAGGCTCGGCAGTTGCGGCCCGCGGGCTTGGCTGCTCTGCGGCACGTGAGTCCTTCCCAGACCAGGGATGGAACCCGCGTCTCTTGCGCTGGCAGATGGAGTCCTTACCGCTGAGTCACCGGGGAAGCCCCGAGACAGACACCTTCCTGTCGAATCACAGAAAAGCACGCTGAACACCTAGGCTAGGGGAGCCTGAGCTTTCCTAGATAGACACTTCCGGCTGCAGATTTTTGTGGAGTGGCTAAACTAGCTGCCTGGATACGTCCCTGTGTTGTCTGCACAGCTGGGTGGTGTCAGGCTGTGCAGCAGAGCGTCATCTTAGTTGAGAGCTTCTCTAATCCTCTGGACTTCCTGGTGGCTTAGATGGTAAAGCGTCTGCTTACAACGCGGGAGACCTGGGTTCGATCCCTGGGTTGAGAAGATCCTCTGGAGAGGGAAATGGCAACCCACTGGAGGACCTTGCCTGGAAAACCCCATGGACGGTGGAGCATGGTTACAGTCTATGTAACCTACCACGACTCGCAAAGAGTGGGACATGACTGAGCGACATCACTTTACTAATCCTCTAAGCAGCTAGCACGTGCTCTTAACACATTGGTTGACAACCTGGGATACCTACGAATCATCCAGGGAGCATTAAAAAGTGCCTGTGTCTTCTCCTCACCCCCAGAAATTCTAATTTAATTGATACGAGATTGGCTTGTCTGTCGGTTAAAAAAATGCCTCCAGGTGATTCTAATGTGCTTCCAGGAGTTTACACACAACTGTTGTAAACAATAACAAAAAGTACTACCCATAAGTCAGAGTACGTACAGTTTTTAAAAATTAACCACTTCAGTTCAGTTCAGTCACTCTTTGTGACCCCATGAATCACAGCACCCCAGGCCTCCCTGTCCTACACCAACTCCTGAAGTTTACCCAAACCCATGTCCATCAAGTTGGTGATGCCATCCAGCCATCTCATCCTCGGTCGTCCCCTTTTCCTCCTGCCCCCAGTCCCTCCCAGCATCAGAGTCTCTTCCAATGAGTCAACTCTTCACATGAGGTGGCCAAAGTATTGGAGTTTCAGCTTCAACATCAGTCCTTCCAATGAACACCCAGGACTGATCTCCTTTAGGATGGACTGGTTGGATCTCCTTGCAGTCCAAGGGACTCTCAAGAGTCTTCTCCAACACCACAGTTCAAAAGCATCAATTCTTTGGCGCTCAGCCTTCTTCACAGTCCAACTCTCACATCCAAACATGACCACAGGAAAAACCATAGCCTTGACTAGACGGACCTTTGCTGGCAAAGTAGTGTCTCTGCTTTTCAGTATGCTGTCTAGGTTGGTCTTAACTTTCCTTCCAAGGAGTAAGCATCTCTTATTTTCATGGCTTCAGTCACTCTCATCTGCAGTGATTTTGGAGCCCAGAAAATAAAGTCAGCCACTGTTCCCACTGTTTCCCCGTCTCTTTCCCAAAAATTGTCACTTAGTCTCCCTTTAAAAAATCATTCGAAAATGATCCTTGTTCGTGGTGCATGTTCAGTCATGTCTGACTCTTTGCAACATTTGGGACTGTAGCTGGACAGGCTCTGCTGTCCATGGGATTCTCTGGGCAAGAACACTGGAGTGGGTAGCCATTCCCTTCTCTGGGGGATCTTCCCCACCCAAGGATCGAACCTGGATCTTTTACATTGTAGGTGGATTCTTTTCTGTCTCAGCCACCAGAGGATGGCCCCCGTTCAGGGGAAGCATATTTAGGATCTCAAACTGGTTGCCTGTATTGGTTTAAGAGACCTTATGTTTTTAACATAATTTTAAAAATTAAATGGATAATGAATAACTATCAACTTCAATTCAGTTCAGTACTCTCAACTGGAAAATCCCATGGACAGAGGGAGCCTGGTGGGCTGCAGTCCTTGGGGTCGCTAAGAGTCAGACACAACTGAGCAACTTCACTTCACTTTTCACTTCAGTTCAGTTCAGTCGCTCAGTTGTGTCCGACTCTTTGTGACCCCATGAATCGCAGCACGCCAGGCCTCCCTGTCCATCACCAACTCCCGGAGTTCTCAGCGATGCCATCCAGCCATCTCATCCTCGGTCGTCCCCTTCTCCTCCTGCCCCCAATCCCTCCCAGCATCAGAGTCTTTTCCAATGAGTCAGCTCTTCGAATGAGGTGGCCAAAGTACTGGAGTTTCAGCTTTAGCATCAGTCCTTCCAAAGAAATCCCAGGGCCGATCTTCAGAATGATAGTGCCACAATTTTTATTTTTTAAGGTATTTTTGGTGTGGACCATTTTTAGTCTTGTAGCTCAGTTGGTAAAGAAACTGCCTGCAATGTAGGAGACCCGGGTTCGATTCCTGGGTTGGGAAGATCCCCTGGAGAAGGAAATGGCAACCCGCTCCAGTATTCTTGCCTGGAGACTCCCATGGGCAGAGGAGCTTAGTGTGCTATAGTCCGTGGGGTCGCAAGAGTCGGACACGCCTGAGCGACTACACCACCACCACCACCATTTTTAATCTTTGCTGAATTTGTTAGAATCTTGTTTCTATCTTTTTTTTTTTTTTTTCTTTGAGGCATGTGGGATCTTCACTTCCCAATGAGGGCTCAAACCCATACCACCCCACGTTGGAAGGTGAAATCTTAATGGCTGGGCCACCAGCAAAGTCTTCACCATTTTTAAAATAAGCAGTCTTAGGTCGCTTTGTTGCTTGAGTCCAAAGCCTGGTTCTTGAGGTGGGCTCTGATCTTGACTCAGATAATCAGAGGTTGCAGAGGGAGACAGGAGGGGAATCTTTTGCTAGTTTTTGCTTTCGCTGAGTTGCTAAGAGGTGCGATTCGTGTCTCTGTGGCTCTGTGTCATCATACATCTCACCAAAGTCTTTCTGATGCAAAACAGCGATGATTGTGTAGTTTTCGGTATCTTAGCTACTTTCCTGCTTAACATCTATCTATGTGTTAAATTACACAGGGAGGAAAGGATTATGTTATGTTTTATGCATTTTGTACTTTTTATTGCATGTGATTATACCTTAAAATTTAAATACTGCCTCAAATTACATAATGATGGTGCAGTCTTACAGGAGATGCTGGCTGGGGAAGCTAAGGTCCTGGTGTTGGGCTGTTCTTGGTCTGTTAGATTCATGGAAATATTAATATTTCAGGGGCAAAGAGTATACCCAAATGGGCCGAGCGTGCTGTCTTATCTACTTTTGTAGATGTAGGTGGAGATGTGCTGTGTATTTAGTTGCTCAGTCGTGTCTGACTCTTGACCCCCCTGGACTGTAGCCTCCCAGGCTCCTCTGTCCATGGAATTCTCCAGTCAATAATACTGGAGTGGGTTGCCATTCCCTTCCCCAGGGGATCTTTCTGACCCAGAAATCAAACCAGGTCTCCTGCATTGCAAGCAGATTCCTTACTGTCTGAGACACCAGGTTTTACCTGTGGAAGGCAAATCAGTTTCCACAGAGTAAATAAAACAAACAAAGCAAAACAAAAAGCATTCATGAGCCAGCATCATCCGAGTGGCATTTTGGTACTAAGGGCAGGTGTCGTCGAGGGCCTGGCTGCTGCCTTTTCAGAGTTAAGTGCTCACTGCTCACCTTGCCTTCTTTCTTGTGTGCTCTTAGGAGAGTCACTTCCAGAGGCCCTCTTTTTTTTTTTTTTTTTTTAAGGTTGATAACCTCTTTATTTTAATGCGTTGATAGTGGGGTCTGTAAATGTCACTTGCAAACGTGTACCCATGGTCAGCAAGGATGATGGGTGCAGAATATACCCTCTTCCGTCGCTGACTCAATTCCAAATATTTTAGCAAGAATAAACCCGTGGTCACCTACAACGGAAGCTGGACGTTAATTCAAAAGTACAAAGCTTCTTGTATCAAAGGACAGGTCTCGGGATTTCCCTGGAGATGTGTATAAGAGACAGCCATATGACCCAGCAATCCCACTCAGGCATAAATCCTGAGGAAACCAGAATTGAAAAAGACACATGTACTTCAAAGGTCACTGCAGCACTATTTACAATAGCTAGAACATGGAAGCAACCTAGATGTCCATTGACAGATGAGTGGATAAAGAAGCCGTGGTACATATACACAATGGACTATTACTCAGCCATAAAATGGAATGCACCTGAGCCAGTTCTAATGAGGTGGATGAACCTAGAGTCTATTATACAGAGTGAAGTCAGTCAGAAAGAGAAAAACAAATACTGTATACTAACACATATATATCAGAGAAGGCAATGGCAACCCACTCCAGTGTTCTTGCCTGGAGAATCACAGGGACGGGGGAGCCTGGTGAGCTGCCGTCTCTGGGGTAGCAGAGAGTCGGACATGACTAAAGCGACTTAGCAGCAGCAGCAGCAGCAGCAACGCACATATATGGAATCTAGAAAGGTGGTACTGATGAAAGTATCTGCAGGACAGCAATGGAGACACACAGAGAACAGACTTACGGACATGGGGGTGGGGCACGGGGAGGAAGGGGAAGGTGAGATGTATGCAAAGAGTAACAGGAAAACTTACACTGCCATATGTAAAACAGACAGCCGATGGGAATTTGCTGTTTGACTCAGGGAACTCAAACTGGGGCTCTGTAAGAGCCGAGAAGGGTAGGGTTGGGAGGTAGGTGGGGGGGGAGTTCAAGAGGGAGGGGACATATGTATACCTATGGGTGATTCATGTTGATGTTTGGCAGAAACCAACACAATTCTGTAAAGCAATTATCCTTCCATTAATAAATAAAAATCCTTTTTCTAAATATACTTTATANGAACTCAAACTGGGGCTCTGTAAGAGCCGAGAAGGGTAGGGTTGGGAGGTAGGTGGGGGGGGAGTTCAAGAGGGAGGGGACATATGTATACCTATGGGTGATTCATGTTGATGTTTGGCAGAAACCAACACAATTCTGTAAAGCAATTATCCTTCCATTAATAAATAAAAATCCTTTTTCTAAATATACTTTATAAAATTAAGGCAGCACTCAGCTACCTTAAAATAACACATATATTATAATTACTAATGCATGTATATTTTTACCTCCACTCAGCAGCGAGTTTCCTAAGAACAAGACTATTCCACTCATCTTTTTATCCCTAACAACAAAGATCTGATATATAGTAGGTAAGAGATACTTTCTAAAGTGAACCAAATTGACTTGATATGCAGAAGAGTCTTCTGAGAAAGTTTTTGGAGATATACATATATATATATAAATAAAAGCTTGTTTAGAATCAGATTATGGATAATTCTAAATACGAATACAGTAGTTTTGACTTCATTATTTGGCTTATTGTGAAATCACCAAAAATCTTTGTGCTAAGAGGAAATGTATAATAGTGAAAGCTATATTTTTAAAATATTAATCTGTTAGATAAAAGAGAGAATACCTACAAAGAAAATGAACAGGAAGTTTTTACAGTAGAATACTTAAAGAAGAACATCTACCACACAGTATAATTATAAGGACTACAAGAGTTAGAGTATGTGAAAGTACATTATAAACTGCAAGATGCTAAGTAAACCTAATTTTTATTACTTCTATTATTATTGTAGGTATGATGCAATAATTCCTGGAAGATAAGTTTAAAAAATAGGATTTATAATCAAGAGACTTAAGAAGAAACTAGCAACCTTTGGATTACAAATAAACATGCTGCTGCTGCTAAGTCGTTTCAGTTGTGTCCGACTCTGTGCGACCCCAGAGACGGCAGCCCACCAGGCTTCCCTGTCCCTGGGATTCTCCAGGCAAGAACACCGGAGTGGGTTGCCATTTCCTTCTCCAATGCATGAAAGCGAAAAGTGAAAGTGAAGTTGCTCAGTCATGTCCAACTCTTAGCAACCCCGTGGACTGCAGCCTACTAGGCTCTTCTGTCCACGGATTTTCCAGGCAAGAGTACTAGAGTGGGGTACCATTGTCTTCTCTGATATAAACATGAGAGAGAGGGAAAAGAGAAAGGTGAAAGCTGATACTCTAATTAGAGGAAAACAGAGAGAAAACCAGGAGGGTAAGCAACGTTCATCTCACTCTACCACAGTGCCTTCCTCCAAGTTCTCGTTAAACGCAAAAGAAACAGACAAATTACAAAACACGTCTTAGCTTCAATTTCTGTATCTGTATAAAGAATATAATCAGAGAAGTGTAATAAATGACAGTCTATGTAACACCAAACACGAGAGCTGATATATCACAGAATGCTAGTCTTGCTTTTGTTTTGTTCTTTCTCTACTTATTTTAAAAAAAACAAAGAGAAAAAACTGAACACATCACCGTCTTACAAAGTGATTTATTCCTAAGAGGCCCTGGAAGTGACTAGGTAATTCTCCTGAGCTATGCATCATTCAAATGAATAGTTTGCCAGTGGGCATCATTAAGACTAAAGTATGTGCATGAGGAGTTGCTTCAGTTTGACTCTTTGTGACCCCAAGGACTGTAACCCGTCAGGCTCCTCTGTCCATGATTCTCCAGGCAAAATTACTGGAGTGGGTTGCTGTGCCCTCCTCCACAGAATGTTCCCAACCTAGGGATCAAACCCATTCATATCTCTGTGTCTCCTGCATTGGCAGGCAGGTTCTTTACCACTAGCACTACCTGGGTCATGGGAATTCTCTGGAGGTCTGACAGTTAGGACTTGGTGCTTTCACTGTCATGGCCCAGGTTCAATCCCTGGTCCTCAAACTAAGATCCCACAAGCCACACGGAGAAGCCAAAAATATAAAAAATAAAAGACTGAAGAGGTCAATACAAAACAGTCAAGTGGAAGGCTAGACAAACACTAAGGCACTCGATGATATACAAAAATTTTGTTCTGAAATAATTTAATTACAAAGACAGAGGTTTACAATCCTTCCCACTTAAAACGAATGACTGCTTCCACTTAAAAAATTATATATATATGTAATTATCCACATATCAATACATGAATGATATATGAATTAACTGTGAGGTAGGCAGGCAGTTTAATGAACAGAAAAACACCACTGGTGAGATGGCATAATCCCGAGCAGCCAAAGGTTTTAGTGGCTGCACAAAATCCACAACACTTCCCGACGTCACTTCCTGGTTACGGGTTCTTTTATTGTTAGTGTAAAAGAAACTGTATTACATAGTAGTTTGGGGAGCTTTCCATCCAAACTCAGTTCTTTTGAAGCAGCAGTCCTAGATGTAAAGCTACCCACAAAATCCAATGCATGAAGACTTCCTGTTTCAGTAAGTCACCTACAGAGACAACATTTTCACAAGCTCTGTCGGACACAGCACTTTCAAAGAAACCAGCAGGTCTCAGCTCTCAGAGTCACACTGATAAAGGAACATAACAAGCCTCAGGTGCCCAGTTTGGTTAGATCTCCAGCTGTCAGATTTTCTTGTCCAAAAGTAAAAGAAGTGCATTTATAAATTATTACCTTGAACTTGTTTTTAAAAAAAGAAACCAAGCCAAACAAATCTGAGGTAATTAGTAGTTAAAACGAGAAACCACCTTTATGTAACTCAGGTTGGTTACCATGTCTGTTTAGGGCAGAGACTGCCTCCACCACCCAGATATCATCTCTTTAAACAGGTAGCATGATCAGGGGTCGATGGTAATAAAGCCTACAACTTAAAAAAAAAAAAAAGCCAGAGGTCTTTATTATTTTTACTAATTTAATTCTACTAGTTTATGAAAATATTCTTTGGAAATATTTCCCAATGGCTAGCAGTTAACAGCCATGGTTATTCCTTCTTGTGCCAAGTTTTCTGAAGGGATTACTTATCAATACCAGCAAGTAGTTTATTATAAAAAAAAAAAACATATTAAATCTTGCTTAACACCACTAGTAATGGCATAGAGCATGTTTACTATTATATTTACTATTAGTATGTAAGACATGTCTGTTTTAGACAACATTAAAATGTTTTCTAAACTGCAGAATATGATCAATAGAGGAGTGTGAAATAAATAAATTCAGTGCGTCCTAATATATTCTTTAAAAATATATAGTTTACATCACACTTAGTAAAGTGTATTATTTCATAAACTTTTGCTTCAGACACACACAAATATTGTGTATATATAGGATCACAATATGATATGTGTTTTTTAGTGTGAGTTAAAAAACAACAGCCATCAATAAAAACCTTCTGAAAAGCAGCTTCCATTATTCCATTTTGAGATATAAAGCTTAGGTCAGTGACTCAACTAGCTCTTATGACTTTTCTAAATTATTCAACATAATAGTCTATTCTGATCAATCTGCTAGAAAAAATCCTCAAGAAAATTGAGGATTTCCTCAAGAAATTGATAAATGGAGTCAAAGAAGTACTTGTACTCCATCTCAAGAGGGTGAGCCTATAAAGTACTTATAGAGGTTATGCTTTACTAAGCATGTATGTAAAACTTTCTACATTATAGTGGTGAGGGGGAAAAAAAAACAAAACAAAACTGGAATGAATCTCTCCAGAAAGCATGATACTCTACTGCAGAAAAATAATGAAGTATTTCAGTTTTTAAAATTTTTATCATGCAAAATCTCAAAGTTATATAATGATTCTCCCATGTAACTACACCTAGTTTCAATAATGAAATGATTTTGAAGAAAATCCCAGATGTTATCTCGTCAGTAAATATCTGATTACAGCTTGCCTACTTGAAATATTCTTTAGAATAGATGGATTACTTGCTATTTGAAAATCTGCAACATAAATGTGAAAAACTAAAAGGCCAAAAAGAGATCTATGGATGTTGAGGTTATAGTACCTAGTCAGACATTTCAGCCATTCAGGAAGAGGAAGTCCAAACAGTCACTGAAAAAACAAAATGGGCTAAAAGTGAAAAAACCACAATAATGAACATAGTTAAAGCAACTGATTCCAAAAGAACTGAAACCATGGATTGTCAATGACTTGAACCTGCAGGCAAAAATGGTCCAATATTTTACTAATATTTTTTCTGCCAAGAAGAATACAGACCTCCATTCTAGATGATAATACAAGTTTTAAGAAGAGAGAAATATATTAATGAAGTTGTGGGAATAGTAGAGTATTTACATTTAAACTTAGGCACTCAACTAATGCACAAATTGGAGAAGCCAAAGATCTGAGAACTTCACAAATCCCAGTGATTCACCTATGTCAATTTCTTTCTCACTGTAATGACAGTAATTCCATTAATAGGAGAAATGTCAACTGGTTTTGGGGTTTTTTTTAAGTCTTTCTTTGTTATTAACTATTTGTACAATTTTCTGAAGTCTGGCACATACTTTTTCAGCTTTGTTTAGAGCCAGTGATTGTGAAGTAGTTCCTCTTGAGGAATAGTGGAAGGCTGTGTGACGGTCACTAACACATACTGTTAACATCTAAAACCAAATGTAGTAACTCTTGTACAATTGATATCCCCTGATTTTTATACTTACTATTTTTAATTGAGGTATAATTTACATGGAGTACGCAAGTGTAAAATGTACAGTTCAGTGAATTGATACATACCCATAAATATATCTGGGCTTCCGAGGTGGCACAATGGTAAAGAATCCACCTGCCAATGCAGAAGACCCAGGTTTGTTTCCTGAGTTGGGAATATCCCCTGGAGAAGGAAGTGGAACTCCACTCCAGTAGACTTACCTGGAAAATTCCATGGACAGAGGAGCCTGGCAGGCTACACTCCATGGGGCTGCAAACAGTTGGACACAACTGAGCACGCATATACCTCTGTAACCATCCAGTGAGAGAACATTTTCAGCACTCCAGTAGGCTTTCATGTGCTTCTTCCCAATCAATAATCCTCATTCACTACCACCCAGTTGCAAGAAATTAGTTTTGCCTATTTTGAACATGTATTATATAGTAACCACTTATTTGTGTCTGTTTTTTTCTGAACGTTAATTTTAGATTCATCTATTTGGTTGCAGGTATTAACAGCTTGTTCTTTTCCTTTTCTAAAATAATTGGGGGAGGGAGTAGTTCATGTTTATTAGTCTGTATAATGACTTAATGTTCTGTTTGAACATTCTTGAACATATTTGTTTTGGTATGCAAAGATGTGCATTTTCTCGGGCATATGCCCAGAGTGGAATTTCGGAGTCACAGAGTATTCACATGTAGAAATAACTAAAATGTCCATCATCTGATGAATGCAATATGTCCACACAATCCGTACACTGCACAAAGAAGCGTGCTGTCTCCAATGAAGCGATTCACAAGAAAGTACAAAGCTTCTTGTATCAAAGGACAGGTCTCGGGATTTCCCTGGTGGTCCAATGGTAAAGAATCCGCCTGCCAGTGCAGGGGACACCAGTTTCACCCCTGGTCTGGGGGGATACCACGTGCCTTGGGGCAGCTAAGCCCCTGTGTCACAACTACTGAAGCCTGCACACCCAGAGCCCAGTGCTCCACAAGAGAAGCCACTGCAATGAGAAGCCCTTGACCCTCAACTGGAGAGTAGCCCCTGCTGGCCACCACTAGAGAAAGTCTGCACACAGCAACAAAGACCCGGCACAGTCATAAATAAATAAATAAATAGTATCTTTTTTTAAGTTACCAAGAGGAAATCTTATAAATTCTCATCAAAAGAAAAATCAATTTTGTAATCATCTGTGGTGATGTATGTTAACTAGACTTACTGATCATTTTCCAATATATGCAAATAAACATTATGTTCTACACCTGAAACTAATATAATATTATATGTCAATTATACCTCAATACAATTTTTTAATAAATATGATTTTTTTTCCTTGATGAATCTACTCAAGATGAATAATAATTATATTACACCACTTGAGCAACACCCTTAGGGGTTAATCAAGTAAACAAGGCTGTTCTGCCCAGACTGCTCTGCTTTGTGACCTTGTTACCTCTCTTGCTATCAGCCTGTCAGTGACCACTTCGTGATGTATGTAATTCCCTCTTCCTTCTGTGCTTCTACTCTTTGGACGATTAACAACAACAATAACAACAACAACAAACGAGTAACCTTGTTGGAAATGCATACAAAATAGAACACAAAGGCTTTAAGACTGAATGTCTGACGTACCCAACTTTGGGGTGCATAGATCCTAAGGTATCTGTGTGTTAGTCCTCAGCTTTGATGCAGAGAGCTGGTGCTAGTTAAGAAAAAGACACCATGTGCCGCTTTACTACAACATGGATAAAATCTTCAACAAATTAATTTATAATTCTAATTTACATTAATGTTAACATATTCTATATAGATTTTGTGCAAAAATGCTACATTTAGCCTTCTCTGTTCTGAAATATGAGTATTTTAGAGTAGAATAAAACTGTAGAAAGATAATTACATTTTCACTGATGTGTAAATTTTCTGCCCTATATAAAACTAATGCATCTAGCAAGCTACAGAGGATGATATATTATGTTTCCAATAATAATCTAGTTTCATGAAAATGTTTGTGTTATTTACATATAATAAACTAGAAGTAACCAAAGTCCAGTTATGGGAGTCCACCTGAAAAAGCAGAATAGCCATTAAATTTACAACTATGAAAATCACATAGGAATTTAATAAATTAAAAAAAGCAGAATCTCAAAAGTATATCCAACTTTGTTTACACCAAAGTACATATATGTATGGAGAAGGAAATGGCAACCCACTCCAGTATTCTTGCCTGGAGAATCTCATAGACAGAGAAGCCTGGCAGGCTACAGTCCATGGGGTCGCAAGGGTCGGACACGATTTAGCAACTAAAAAACCACCACCACCACATATATGTATATGAGAGAATATATAAATATACACATTTACACACAACTGAGCAAAGAGTTGCTCTAATTTTCTGTGATGTTACAATTCTGTCTACAAAAATAAAACCCAAATAAACAAAATCCAAACAAGCTTCAAGAACTGGAATGATCATTAACTTCTTTATAGGGTGGATGTTCAAATCCCAACAATCNATGTATATGAGAGAATATATAAATATACACATTTACACACAACTGAGCAAAGAGTTGCTCTAATTTTCTGTGATGTTACAATTCTGTCTACAAAAATAAAACCCAAATAAACAAAATCCAAACAAGCTTCAAGAACTGGAATGATCATTAACTTCTTTATAGGGTGGATGTTCAAATCCCAACAATCTAATAATTATTTAGATTCATCCATCTCTGAAGTAGTTTATATCAATAACATAAAGTAGAAAAAGAAGCCTAACAGCCACACATACAGACACAAAAACTATTAACTTTTAGTTTCACAGTACAAGCATCAGCTTAAACTACCTGCAAAAGCCTTTTAATCAAAGAAACATTCAGAATTATTTAAATCACAAGGCATTTACTGTTTCAGCTTTCTATCATTCAAACTGACGAACTCCTATATTTATCCTTTAGATATCAGCACCACTAGATGAAAAACGATTACTCTGTGTATTTTTTTTTTAATACGGAAAAATGATCAGAAGTTCTAATTAATTTAACATCTCTGGTGGGGGTGGAAAACATGACATGCAATTACTTCCAAGTTTTTCTTTTCTCTTTTATTGCCAACAAGACAAAGTCCAAAATCTGTACTGTGACCCACAGCCAATCAAGACCAGGCTCTGCTCACATCTCCAGCTTTACTTCCCACTGTATCTTATCTAGATAAAAGGCTAAAGGTAGAACAGGAACACTATTAATAATATCCTCCATTGTGATTTTACTCTAAATTTCAAAAATACACGTTGCAAAATTAAAATGAAAAATTATTAATCAATTAGTCAATGCTTTCCCTCCTTCATTTCAGTTCAGTTCAGTCGCTCAGACGTGTCCGACTCTTTGCAACCCATGGACTGCAGAACACCAGGCCTCCCTGTCCATCACCAACTCCCAGAGTTTACCTAAACTCATGTCTATTGATTTGGTGATGCCGTCCAACCATCTCATCCTCTGTCGTACGCTTCTCCTCCTGCTCTCAATCTTTCCCAGCATCAGGGTCTTTTCAAATGAGTCAGCTCTTCGCATCAGGTGGCCAAAGTATTGGAGTTTCAGCTTCAGCATCAGTCCTTCCAATGAATATTCAGGACTGATTTCCTTTAGGATGGACTGGTTGGATCTCCTTGCAGTCCAAGGGACTCTCAAGAGTCTTCTCCAACACCACAGTTCAAAAGCACCAATTCTTTGGCATTCAGCTTTCTTTACAGTCCAACTCTCACATCCATACATGAGTACTGGAAAAACCATAGCTTTGACTAGACAGACCTCTGTTGGCAAAGTAATGTCTCTGTTTTTTAATATGGTGTCTAGGTTGGTCATAATTTTTCTTCCAAGGAACAAACATTTTTTAATTTCATGGCTGCAGTCACCATCTGCAGTGATTTTAAAGGAGCCCCCCAAATAAAGTCACCCACTGTTTCTCCATTGATTTGCCATGAAGTGATGGGACCAGATGCCATGATCTTCGTTTTCTGAATGTTGAGCTTTAAGCCAGCTTTTTCACTCTCCACTTTCACTTTCATCAAGAGGCTTTTTAGTTCCTCTTCACTTTCTGCCATAAGGGTGGTGTCATCTGCATATCTGAGGTGATTGATATTTCTCCCGGCAATCTTAAATCCAGCCTGTGCTTCATCCAGCCCAGTGTTTCTCATGATGTGCTCTGCATAAGTTAAATAAGCAGGGAGACAATATACAACCTTGACGTATTCCTTTTCCTATTTGGAACCAGTCTGTAGTTTCATGTCCAATTCTAACTGTTGCTTCCTGACCTGCAGACAGGTTTCTCAAGAGGCAGGTCAGGTGGTTTGGTATTCCCATCTCTTTCAGAATTTTCCATAGTTTATTGTAATCCACACAGTCAAAGGCTTTGGCATAGTCAACAAAGCAGAAGTAGATGTTTTTCTGGAACTCTCTTGCTTTTTTGATGAACCAGAGGATGTTGGCAATTTGATCTCTGGATCCTCTGTTTTTTCTAAAACCAGCTTGAACATCTGGAAGTTCATGGTTCACTTACTGATGAAGCCTGGCTTGGGAGAATTTTGAGCACTACTTTACTAGGGTGTGAGATGAGTACCAATTGTGCGGTAGTTTGAGCATTCTTTGGTATTGCAATGAAACTGACCTTTTTGAGACCTGTGGTCACTGGTGATTTTCCAAATCTGCTGGCATACTGAGTGCAGCACTTTCACAGCATCATCTTTCAGGATTTGAAATAGCTCAACTGGAATTCCATCACCTTCACTAGCTTTGTTTGTAGTGATGCTTCCTAAGGCCCACTTGACTTCACATTCCAGGATGTCTGGCTCTAGGTGAGTGATCACACCATCGTGATTATCTGAGTCGTGAAGATCTTTTTTGTACAGTTCTTCTGTGTATTCTTGCGACCTCGTCTTAATATCTTCTGCATCTGTTGGGTCCATACCATTTCTGCTCTTTATTGAGCCCACCTTTGCATGAAATGTTCCCTTAGCATCTCTAATTTTCTTGAAGAGCCCTCTAGTCTTTCCCATTCTATTGTTTCCCTCTATTTCTTTGCATTGATCACTGAGGAAGGCTTTCTTATCTCTCCTTGTTATTCTTTAGAATTCTGCATTCAAATTTCCCTCCTTACCTCTCAGAAAATCCCTGAAGAATACAGTTGGTCCAACATAGAACCTAGATAGTGATACTTGAAGAAAAGATTATTGACTTTCATTTTATACCTTATATTTCTTTTCTTGGTAGAGGTATAATTAAATTGAATATCAGTTATTATCACCTTTGGAATTAGGAATTAATTCTTATGTCCTTTTAAAGCTTATATTTTTAAAGCATGTAATATTTCAAATGTACACTTAACCACTACATGCTGAAACTACATGACACATATCAGCCTGGGATGTCCCAGATCTGGGCTCTAGTTCCAACTCTATGGCAAACTAGTTTATCTTACCTTGACCAAATCACTTAATTTCTAATTTCTTTCATTTTTAAAATGATGTAGTTTAGAGTCAACAATGCCAAAGCTCCTTAGAGGTCCAAAACTTAAGGAAGATCTTAAGTGTTGTTGATCCTGACTGTTATTCATTTACTTGTTTGTTTTTGGTTTCCCTGGGTCTTCGTTGTTGCACGTGGGCTTTCTCTCGTTGCAGCAAGTGGGGGCTTCTCTGTACTGTGGTGTGTGGGCTTTCCATGGTGGTGGCTTCTTCTGTGGAGTGTGGGTTTCCGTGTGCACAACCATTAGGAGTTGCAGCATTTGGGCTTCAGTAGTTGGGCTCTAGTGCAAGGGCTTAGTATCTGTGGCACATGGGCTTAGTTGCCCTGCAGTGGGTGGAACCCTCCCAGACCAGGGATCAAACCTGTGCAGGCAAGTGGATTCTTAACCAACGGAACACCAGGGAAGTCCGATCTGGACTTCACATGTCTATTAAATCAGTCTAAGTTATGAGCTTTTGGGGGCAAATCCCACTCTTATCTTACAGCAAACTCATAGCCATCTTTTTCACATAAGTGTTGACAATCTAGTTGTCAGACTTAAATGTAGAGTAGGATTCTTGAATCAAAGTAAGACTTTTTGTTCAATTCATTGCTTATTCGATTTAATGTTAAATGTTGATTCTGTTAACCAGCTACTGTATTAGCTGCCCCACCTCAAGCATTGTTATGTGAGGATTTCATTAGTATGTTCTTTCAAGGATCTCCATAACATTCACAACTGAACTGAATGGAACCAAAATATAGAGCTCTATTGTTTAGCATCTGTGATGATAATGATTCAATTTTCTTTGGTGAGATGGGCAAAACAAATACAAATCTCTTCAATTATCTTATTAGCTAGCTTATATTTCTATATGTCTTCTAGAATACTACAAAAAGCTGTCAAATTCTTTCCTGAATAAAAATATATGATACATAGAGTCCTCTGGTTTAACATGACGGATAAAATTTAGGCATTTCACCCTATGCCTTTCCAAAAGCCCAATGAAATGCCAAAAGGAAGAAAATAGAACAAGTAAAATAGGTGGGGAAAAAGCAGACTAGAGATGTCAACATTTTGGAAGTGAGAAGTAAATAAATAGCCAAAATAGTAACTGACTTAGTAGATCTGAGAAAGCTAACATATATGTACTGCAGAATAATTTAATGTTAAGATTACCTAATCATATTGACAGAAATTTTATAGTCCTCTCAAGTTGGTAACTTGAGAGGAAGAATTAATAAAAGACAGATAATGAAGAAAAAATTTTTTAAAGTCAAATATCAGTACTCTTTAATTCTAAAGGAAGAAGGAATGCAGATGTACTAGGAAGAAAATACAACAGTGCTCTCATAGCTCAGCTAGGAATGCTATGTCCAAAACCATAACACTATAAACGTAGAAAAACGTTTTAACCAAATGTATGACATAAATATATTGGGAGAATGTGAGGAGTGTGTATATGTGACTGGGGATGTTAAGTATGAGAAAAATCAATAAACAATATCTAATGTTGGGAAAAAAAATTTAGAAAAAAGGAGCTATCTAGAGGACATTGTTTACACTTGATGTTAGCCAAAAACCTGAGAAGTAATAGAGGACATTGTTTAAAAAGTTGAAATGCTTAATTGTAGGGATTAGGCTTTTAAAATTGACACATGGTTATTTTCAATAAAATTATATTATAAAAAACATATATCTCCAGATTATCTCCAAAATATACAAGCAGCTCAATATCAAATAAAACCAAACAACTCAATCAAAAAATGGGCAGAAGGCCTAAACAGACATTTCCCCAAAGAAAACAAACTGATGGTTAATAGACCCATAAAAAACTGGTCAATATTCTTATTATTAGAGAAAGACAAATCAAAACTACAATGAGGTATCATCTCAAACCGGTCAGAATGGCCATCATTTAAAAAATCTACAAACAATAAATGCTGGAGAGGATGTGAAGAAAAGAGAAACCTTTTGCACTGTTGGTGGGAATGTAAAGTGATACAGCTACTATTGAGAACAGTATGGAGATTTCTTAAAAAACTAGAAATGAAATTACCATATCACCCAGCAATCCCACTACTGGGCATATACCCTGAAAAATCACTATTCTAAAAGACACATGTACTCCAATATTCATTGCAACAATATGTACAATAGTCAGGATATGGAGGCAACCTTGATGTCCACTGACAGATGAATTGATAGAGAAGCTATGGTACACATATACAATGGAATATTATTCAGCCATAAAAAGCAACAAATTCAAGTCAGTTCTAGAGAGGTGGATGAACCCAGAGCCTGTTATATTGTGCAAAATGAATGATACAATTAGTTACATACTTATGAAGTGGGTACCTAAATAATTCTTTCTGAGGGAGGAGAGAAATGTTTTGTCAGACTTACAACTTACTCTAACACATACGCAAATGTACACACATAGATATTTCCAAAGCACATGGGACAAATATTAATAACTGGTAAATCTAAGTATTATTATCTGTACTCACTACCATATCTGGTTCAACCTGCACTACCTGTGCAGGTTCAATCCCTGACGGGTGAACTAAGATTCCACATGCCGCAGAGTGTGGCCAAAAATTAAAATAAATAAATAAATAAAACTTGTTTTTAGTTTGTTGTACCCACAGACCCTAAAAACTTGCAAATTTATAGGGAAACTTAAACAATGTTGTAAAAGCACAAATAAAATTGCCCCTTACTACCTGTGGGGAATTGGTTCTAGGAATTTCATGGATACTAAAATCTGTGCCTGTGGATGCTCAAGGCCCTTATCTATAATGGTATATATTATTTGCATATAACCACCTAGGTACATCCTCTGTATGCTAGATCTAGATGTCTAGACTACTTATTACATCCAGTGCAATGTTAATGCTATGTAAATAGTTGTAAATACAATGTAAATTATATGTAAAACCCCACATGCACAGGGCAAATTCAAATTTTGCTTTTTGGAACTTCATGGGACCATTTTTCCCCAGAATATTTTCCATCCCTGGTTGCTGGAACCCACGGAGGAGAGACCCTGTGGACATGGAGGGCTGACTGTGTATGTTTTTCTGTTTCGCTGACTGGCTTGGTTCTGGGCTGATATAGGTTGAGTTTCATGTGTTCGAAAGGCTAAGATTTCCTAAGAAACTATGACTATAAAACTAAACATCTGATTTTACAATGATTTTACATACACCTAGAAAAGAAATATTTTAAAATCTTGTTTTAGCTTAAGCCTATATTTTGTCACATGAATGCTTTCAAAAAAATTTTAACACAACAGAACCATACCTTTTAAACAAAATCTTATTGAAAACTCAATAGAGAGACTTTTTCCTCTCTTACTTTTCCTTTCTCATTCTCTTATAAGAAATTAAGGGCTCCAAGATTTTGTGGGATGCAATATGAAACCAAATGCTTTATATAAGATGCAACAGTAAACCGTCATGATCACAACTGCCACAAACAGAACTGACTGGTAATAGCTGATGTTACAAATTTCAATTTAAGTTCATTAGTGATAGTCAAGTAATTCAGATAAGGAAAGAACAATATTCAGAAAAGTTGTCGTGTACACTCTATAGTCACAGAAATAAGTGTCTTATTTTAGAAGGGAAGAGTGTGTCACCCGAAAAGCTGATACCCTTTGACAGTTTACCTCTGTCAGAAACATCCTTCTGTTCTAACGTACTTTCAAAGACGAAAGAGAACAAAAAAGTCAGTTCTTTGTGCCTCCATTTTCTTGTTTGTAAGAAAAAACATTCTTTAACAATATCCTACTTCACAAAGACAGTATAAAAATCATTAGTAACATTTATATGCCAGACTGTTTAGTCTAAAGGGTCTCCCATAAACACAGGTACATACCTATTAGGATATGAAATCACCTATCTACTTATTTTTGCAACTAAGAAGGAAAAAAGGCTGTTATTTGTAGACCAGGGATATATATTTTCAAGTCCTAGAGCAATACAATAATTTTTAACAAATGTTTACACGATTCTTTCAAGACCTGATTCAGCAAAAGACTCAAAGCTTAAAAAAAAAAAAAAAATCCGCAAAATATTTCCCCATATTGTTTCACAATGAACAAAAAAACAACCTGCAGATCTGTTTCCACTCCTTCATGTCCTACCTTTTATCCACAATCATCCTTCATCAATCTTCCTTTCTCAAATCTTCAAAATTCCCCTTTCTATTGAGGCAATATACATAGGTAAGACTCCACAGAAATAATCTTTCCATTGAAAAATATACAAAGGCCACAAAGGATTAAAAGAGATATAAATAAATGTGTAAATGTTTAACTTCACCCATGAACACATACAGATTTAACTAGATACCATTTTCCCCTGTCAGACTAGCATAGATGAAAAGGTTCTCAGTAATGTTCAAGGTTTCTGAAGCAGAGAAACAAATACATACACATACTCACTCACACATACACTCTCACGTAGAAAATTTAGGGAAATCAGGGAAATTATCTTTCTGGAGGGCAAACTGACAATATGTAACAAGATCACAAATATGTATGTATTTCTGACATAGAAAGTACATTTCCAAGACTTATCCTAAGGAAGCAGTCGACCAAGTTTGGACTACAAAGATGTATTTATTACAAGCATCTATAAGGATGTTTAATATAGTATTGTTTATAATTTAAAAATAGAAATAATTTATCTGTATATTAAGACCGGCTTATAAACTACTGTACTGTGTAGACTGTGTCAGTCGTGCAGTCATGTCTAACTCTTTGCAATCCCACAGACTGTAGCTGCCAGGGTCCTCTGCCAATGGAATTCTCCAGGCAAGAATAGTGGAGTGGGTTGCCATTTCCTTCTCCAGGGGAATCTCCCCAACCCAGGGATTGAACCTGGGTCTCCTGCATTGCAGGCAATTCTTTACCATCTGAGCCACCAGGTAAAGTTCAATAAATTACTAACTACAGACATTAAAAATGCATGATCTGTAAGCTGACACAAAAGTTCATGCTGATTGAAAACAAGTTTATAGCACAGTTTGACTGCATTTCTAAAATATGTCCTGATAAACATTTTTTAATTCTGGAAAATTAAATTAATTAAAAACAATTAGTGGTTATCTCTGGAGATGCTTTTAAGTAGAATTTTAAAAAAATTTGAGGCAACAGCTAGGTTTCTTTTTTAAACTATGCCTTTAAAGGCACATTTCTTGCTTTGCTTTTTATTGCTTTTTTTTTCTCCTGGTTACAAAAATACATGCATTCATAAAAAAAGAAAAGGAAGGAAAAAAGGAGTCATCAGAAATATATAAACAGAAATAAAAGACCAAAGGGTTTAATAATTAGCTTCTTCTGTTTAACCTTAGGGCACAAGGCTGTGCTTAATGCTCCAACCCTCTAGAAACTCTTCTCTTGACTTTTCAACTTCTCTGTT
Organism: Oreotragus oreotragus; assembly: GCA_006410675.1. Taxonomy (NCBI): domain Eukaryota; kingdom Metazoa; phylum Chordata; class Mammalia; order Artiodactyla; family Bovidae; genus Oreotragus; species Oreotragus oreotragus. The sequence goes on from SJYX01018138.1 coordinate 68,738, forward strand.
CTTGAGGCTCTCCCTCTTCCAGCATCTTTTAAATGCACCCTCTTTGTCCCATTCACACAAGCTCCACATCATCTCATCACTCATGACTGCATGTTCATTAACACCTACATAGTGACGATTTCTTAATTCCTATCTGAAGCCTAAACTTTTCTGTCTCAGAGTCATATTTGTGCCTATGTGCTACACACTCCTCAAAGTCAATATATTCACCAAGTCTTAACTACTTGCCTTCCCCACCGCCTACTCTGGTCCTGTGTTTCCTATCGCTGGTAAAGATTTCCTCATTCACTTGGTCTTCCCAACCTCACAAACTCAGCCATCTTTGACCCCTTCCCCTAAAACAAATCCTGCCTATAGTCTACTTCTAAAATCTCCCCCTAATTCACCCCTTCCTCTACATCTCAGTGCCATTTTCAGAGCTAAGGCAGGCCCAGCCACCTCTGACCTGGACTACTTAGGTACCCATTATATGTCATACACATAAAAGGAATTAAGAATATGAATATACATGAGAATATCAATAAAGCAAATTACTACCATCAAGCCTATCTTGAAGTAGAGAGATGACGGAACGTAACTCCAAGTGACAAGTGCTACGACGAGAGCAAAAACCCACAACCTCTTTACTATCTGCTGGGAATTATCCTTCTAGAATACAAACCAGATAATGTCTGGTTTTATAAAGCCCCTGATGGGTCTTCTCCACTGCCTACAGGATAAAGTCCACATGCTTTAATACCACACAGACACTTCCCAGTCTGGTCCCAACCTATCTTACACCCTCATCTATTGCTTTTCTTTCACTTCACATCCCACAACCCAATCATGTGCAACTGTTGCTGCTTTGACGCTATTCTAAACACTTTCACAGCACATAGAGCTTACACGTTCTGCTGGTGGAGACTCCTTCTTCCTTGTGCTCACCAGTGAAGTCCTATCCTACTCTTAAATCAAGTAACACGCTTCTGTGAAACCTTCATTAACCTTCTCTGCCAGTGTAGTTTTTACACAATCTACTATAATACTTATCACTTTATGCTGTAATTTGTTTTTCTCTTTCTAACACTAGCCTGTGAGATTCTTTTAATCATAGTTGATGTATAATATGTTTGTTTCAGGTATACAGCGAAGTGATTCAGTTATACATACATATACACATTTTTTTCAGATTCTTTTCTTTCACAAGTTATTTCAAGATATTGAATAAAGTTCACTGTTCTATACAGTAAATCCTTATTGATTACTTTATATATAGTGGTGTGTATATGTTAATCCCATACTCCTAACTTATCTTTTCCCACAGATTGTGAGATTCGTGGGGACACCTTGTTATCCTCTGTATCTTTCCCAAAGACTAGCAAGATGGTAAATATTCAACAAGTGTTTGTTAAATGGATGATATGGTGGAGACAGATTTACAGAGAACCAAAATACACTGATCATCACCTGTTTGGGGAGGGTTCTCTGTCTGGTATCCAAGAGTCTATCTAAACATTAAGGCCACTACCCACCATGACCCCCTCCTAACAGGAACCCTAAGATGCTCCTGTTCCTGCTGCCCCCTGCTTCCTATTCAGCTGGCTGTCTTTTCATCCATGCCACAAATAACAGCAGCAAATAATACAGATAGAATCCCCTGCCCTCCGAGGGGCTTATATTCAAGCATAAGGAGAGGCAATTAACAGGCAAACACATATTAATAAAATGACTTCGGACAGTGATCAACGTGATAAATAACGTGAAGCAGTCAGATGGGGTAGAATGCGGCTGGGGAAAAACACACTATTTTAAATGGAGGTGGAAAGAAGTCACAGCATGTTTCTCTGAGACAGCAACATGAAAGTTGAGGCCTGAGGAATGAGAAGCAATCAGCTAAGCAAAATTTTGAAGAAAGAATTCTTCAGACTTAAGGAATTGTAGGTGTAAAAGCTCTGAACCACGAACACAGTTGATTATTTGAGGGACAGAAGGGACAATGTAGCTTAGGAAATGCATTTGGAGAAGAAGGCATAGCCCTGTAATGGTAGCCTGGGTGGAGGCCTTGAGTTCAGAATTTTCCAGTTTACACCTTCTGTTATCTGCACAGTCCTCTACTTCCTAATATCACAGAAAGAGGGCAATGGAATGGAGTATATAGCACACCCTATTGTCAGGAAGGTATCAAATAATTCTGAACATTCCTTTTCTTGTTTCTGGAAAAAAAAAGTATTCCCAGATACAATGTCCTAACAGTAATGGTCACACAAGAATAAAACCACTTGAAAAGAAAGATGAGTTCTTTCTACTGACTACAAGGCAAGTCAAAATGAGACCCATCATAATTACCCTAGCTTCATTACAGGAAATAAAACACAACACTCTACCAGTCTGAGAATATACACAGGCTACAAATTTATCCTTCGACTCGAATAGATTTTTCCATTTCTGTGTAAACATAAAGATCATACACACAATACAAATCCAGACACAAGTAACTAAAATACATTTCCAGTTTTCACTGACCAAAATTTTCCTTCATCCTTATAGAAACTAAACAATTGTATGGTATTTTGAGAAAGCATGAATTCATATACATTATAAACTGACTCTCAGCAGTAATTCTGTGGATGTTTATGTCATAATCTATTTAATTCAAGTACTATTGTGTTGCTAGAGCAAAGTCAATCCATTATATAAATGAATATTCACAAACCTAGCTGCTAAAGCAACTCAACAGTTGATAGGAACTCAATCAGTGTGAAATTACACATCTTACTCCTATTCTCAGTAGCATCTGCGGGCTTTGCTAACCCGAACATGAACACATCACTAAATATAAAAAGGCTTTCATTATCCCAGTCAGGTCTTAAAATTCCAGGCTGCCAGTCTTCTAGTGGTAAAAATAAATTCATTCTCAGCACCCTTAAATTCAATTCTGCACCCAGTGATCTCTGGCTAGTGCAACTGAATCTCTGTATAGGGGGATGAGAAGATTTTTTTCAACCTTCTTTTGAAAAATCATCAGAAGTAGCAGAGGTAATCAACAAAAATCATCTTAAGCTCCCATGCTCTGTCCCCTCAGAGGGCAAAGCCTCTTACAATAGGTCTTCGTAATAATATACAGCCTCAACAGCTATGAAAAATAAGAAAGCACTTTAGCCTAAAAAAGGATCTGTCACAGTCTCTAAGCTGATGATATCACAAATTTATCTTTCATTTTCTCTTCTGATTCACCTACAGAAGGTCATAAAAAGCGTCTAAATAACCAATGTACCTTCTTCCCAATTTCACGTCTTCAAATTGGTTGATTTTATCATTATTCATCATCTCACACATAAATTAATACTCAAAATAAAAAATTATCTCCTTGGTTGGGAAATAAAAAACTGCAAAGTTTCTCCTTGGAGCTCTAGCTTAGTCCTGATGCTGGAACTTCAGGAAGGAATGTAAACATAGTATCAGTTGGAAAACCTCTCTAAACACTGATGTATCTCCTTGCAGATTAAGTATAGGATCATTGAGTAAGGATTTACTCTTCCTTTACTAGGGGCAGAGTCTGAATTAAAATAAAGCCTTAATAACGCTTCTCAAAATGTCGATCAACTGGAAGTTTGTTAAAAAGATAGAACATAGGGCTCTATCTCTCTAACCAACTAAATCAGAATCTTCATTTTACTGTTAACTGAATGCGGATCTCCCTCCATCATAAAATCTCAGCACTGGCAGAAAATATTAAATCCTATCACACACACAGAGGGATGAACCTTGGATACCAATAACACCTGACAATGACTACAGTCGCCTTCAGGAATTCTTCAGTTCTTTTAACAACAGTTCCTCATTACAATAACATCTTATAAAATTATAAACTGCGTCTCTTGAAACACATCAAAGCTTATTACAGCTTCTGCTGTTGCTGTTAGTCTAAACCAATAACAAGAACCAAGCTCTTACCTAATCTGAGCTCTCCGAAGTTCCCACACCCTATCTTCTTGCCAACCCTGAAGTTGGGTCCCACCATAAGAACCCCAGAGGATGTTGAGCCGGATGGTCGGGAACAATGTTCTCTCCTCTGTGCCATGGGTTTAGCTGTCCGTTGTCTTTCATCCTTTTCCCTACTAGGATGGTCCATGATCCTACACGACAGTCTCCGCACGAGTAATTGAATCTGTATACGTCTCTTCAATATAAAAGTATGGCCGAATAAACTGTCGTCAGAGTAAAGAGTTCTTTTGGCACCATATTTATGTTTTTATTTCCAGGAGATGAAAAACCATTGATTAGTTCTTGCAGGATACGTAGTCTGTAGATCTCAAGCATAGGAGAACATTGTGTAACCTAGGTAAAAATCAAAAAAGCATACAGTTAAAAGTTGTATTTAAAAAACAAATTAAGAGCATTACCACTAACTAGAATGGATCCTATCCAAAACTATGCAAAGTGGATAGCTTCCTGAAATGGATTTTGGTTTTATATCCTCCAAAAGTTTAGCCATCTGGACTAGTAATTTACCTGGTAACACACACTCAGTACGCTACAGACCATGGCTATTAAGGGAACACACAACCCTTTAACATAAAATGCTTTCTTCTGGTGTTGTTCTTATTACTCAAAGGAAAGTTATTTGTTGGCTTTTTCATCACTGGCTAACAAAAATATGGTTCCACTAAGTTAAATAAACTGAGGACAATTAAAAGCTCTTCTTTTTAATTTGGACAGAATCTATCAGAAACGAACCCACTCTATACCCACTGTCTCCCTCCTCCATCCCCACCATTTATCAAGCACTGACAACAATCACAAAATCCAAAACAAGTTCTGATTGACACAGTACGTGAATGTGCGAGCTCAGTTGGTCACTTGTGTCTGACTCTTAGTTGACCTCATGGACTGAAGCCCAGCAGGCTCCTCTGTTGATGGAATTTTTCAAGCAAGAATACTAGAGTTGGGTTGCCATCTGCTCCTCCAAGGGATCATTTCAATCCAGGGATCAAACCTATGTCTCCTGCATCTCCTGCATAGGCAGTTGGATTCTTTACCACTGAGCCACCTGGAAAGCCCAAAAGTAACTAACACGTCCAGAAGCATCACTTCTATATAGGCCTTTCCAAAACCCTAGTGCTACAAAGTAGTCCAACACTACATCTCTGGAAAGCTCAACTTTCGGTCTAGTTTTCATTGTGGACTGAGTATAAATGACAGAGTATCTGAAGTAGATCTTTTGCACAATCTCCAAGTGAAAATAAATTTGAGAAACAAAAAACCTTAAAACTCATCCATTTCAGAACTCTCCAGTTTCTCAATTCAGGACTAAGCCCAAGACAAAGTTTACAATGAGTTAATTTCAACACTAATTTTTGAAAATCTAGGTGTTTTTCCCTAATAAAAGAATATTCTGTTGTCACAGAATATTGTGTCACAGCAATCACAGACTAAACACATACTTTTATTTCACTTTTATTAAAGACTTACCTTAAGTTTTAAGGAAGAAGAGAATTAGAACTGCTTGGTTATTATTACATGTAATACAAGAAAGTAAGTAGGTCTAAGCTTCTTACAGAGACCATTAATTCCCTAGTACAGGAACAGGCACAAACCTGTGAGCTGAATTTACAAACGGGCACAAGATCCCAGAATACAATGTTTACTTCATTATAGTAGTTAAACTGTTTATTTTCATCTTTTCTGTTTTTCTTTCCATTATTAATACTGAATGATGACTTTATGCTTCTGTAATGCTAATAATCACTAAAATGTATTTCCTCAAATTCAGGAAATTATATGACTTTCATAACATATATTCTGTTAAGGTAAAAAAGCAGGGTGGGAAGAATAAGTCAGCAATTACTGGGCTTCCCACATGAACAACATAATGAATTTATACTTCTTATTACTTTCTCTTATTACAACTTAATCTAATAGCCTTCTGTTGTCTACCCAAGGTCCCTCAAATAAGATGAGTAAAGAAAGGAAAATGGGGAATTCCCTGGAGGTCCAGTTGTTAAGATTTGGTGATTTCACTGCCGAGGGCATGGGTTCAATTCCTGGTTGGGGAACTAAGATCTCACAATCACTGCAGTGTGACCAAAAAAAAAAAAAGAGAGAGAGAGAGAGAGAGAGAGAAACACAATTTAAGATGTTTTATTTAAACAGTCCCATCTTAATAGGTGATCATGTGTCTATATATGAAAAACTGTCAGGCTATATATACTCTCTTCCCTTATACATTTTTCTGAGAACAGGTAAAGGGTGGTTTAGCCTGTCCAGACACTTTTGACCATTGACCTAATCCCCTAAAGCTTCATCAGTTATCATTGGTACAATAGTCTCATTTCTAAGGTTTGGAAAACTGTACTACTTTGTCTATTACCCTTTATAGTTTTTATTTGTGTTCACTTTTTCCCCTGATTTTGAGTTTGTTATTTTAGATTCTCATATACTGGCATTGTCAAAAATGAGGAACATATTTAAATTTTAAAGTCAAAACACACACATTCTTTGTTGATAGTCATGACAGGACTTTGTTAAGCTTCTAAATCGCTCTCTCCTGATATAACTTACAGATGAAATTGTTTATGATTGTTTATGAGTGTAGCTGGATCATATGGTAAAGGTTTGTTTAAAGAATCTCCAAAGTGACCATACTCTCTTTTCTACCGTTCCTTCATTAATACAAGTTGGCTTTGGTCCTAATGCTTGCAGCCTCCTGGTCACAAATTTCAGCATCAGGTATCACTTCCCATATCAGTGTCCAAAACAGAAATGAAAGAGCAATAGCAAGATTTTCTCATCATGTATCTCTTTTTTTTGGTAAAGATGAAAATTCTTTGCAGAGCCCCCAGCAAAATTCCCTTTGTGTAGAAGGTTGCCAACAAAAAGTGCCTGCAACAAATCTGAAATTCCCACTGTAAGCTCCTCAAAGAATGAGATCAAAGCCTAATACGATGTTTAGACCACAGGATAAATTTCAAGAGCACTATGGGTTTCCCTGGTGGCTCAGATGGTAAAGAATCTGCCTGCAATGTGGGAGACCTGGGCTCGAACCCTGGGTTGGGAAGATCCCCTAGAGGAGGGCATGGCAACCTACTCCAGTACCCTTGCCTAGAGAATCCCCAAGGACAGAGGAGCCTGGCAGGCTGCAGTCCATGGGGTTGCAAAGAGTTGGACATGACTGAACAATTATCTATTTATCTATCTACCCATCTATATACCTGTATCTATACCTATATATAGACCTCACACAAAGTATTTAGTAAACATTTGCATGTATGCTTAAAAAAAACTATCAAAAATAATATGACAATTTAAAAAATTATAGTACAATTTAAGGAAAAACAAAATGCTTATACTCATTCTTTTTTTTTTAAGGGACACCAGTAAGAATCTCACTTTAATTAACCTAATGAATGATCAAAATCTTTTTATTTAACCAAAATACATTATGAGAGTGCTATTACTGAAGAGAAGAAGAAAGTTTACAGATTCTCATTTCGTTTTTTTTTTTTTTTTCCCGAGAGCAGGAAGAATTTATTACTTGTAGCAAGTAAGAAGAACACTGAAGATCTTTCTCAAATAAGTGTCTTGGTTCTGGTATTAATTTTTCTTTTTTCCACAAATTCTAATTATTAACTTCTCCTATTCTTACTATTCCAACTCTTACTGATCAATCTACTCCCACCTGATAATTATGTTTTCCAATTTTCAGTTCCGTTTGGTTGCTCAGTCATGTCCAACTCTTTGCAACCCATGAATCGCAGCACACCAGGCCTCCCTGTCCATCACCATCTCCCGGAGATCACTCAAACTCATGTCCATCGAGTCCATGATGCCATCCAGCCATCTCATCCTTGGTCATCCCCTTCTCCTCCTGCCTCCAATCCCCCCCAGCATCAGAGTCTTTTCCAATGAGTCAACTCTTTGCATGAGGTGGCCAAAGTACCAGAGTTTCAGCTTTAGCATTATTCCTTTCAAAGAAATCCCAGGGCTGATCTCCTTCAGAATGGACTGGTTGGATCTCCTTGCAGGACAAGGGACTCTCAAGAGTCTTCTCCAACACCACAGTTCAAAAGCATCAATTCTTCGGCACTCAGCTTTCTTCACAGTCCAACTCTTGCATCCATACATAACCACTGGAAAAACCACAGCCTTGACTAGACGGACATTCGTTGGCAAAGTAATGTCTCTGCTTTTAAATATGCTATCTAGGTTGGTCATAACTTTCCTTCCAAGGAGTAAGCGTCTTCTAATTTCATGGCTGCAGTCACCATCTGCAGTGATTTTGGAGCCCCAAAAGATAAAGTCTGACACTGTTTCCCCATTTAGTTCCCACGAAGTGATGAGACCAGATGCCATCATCTTAGTTTTCTGAATGTTGAGTTTTAAGCCAACTTTTTTGCTCTCCTCTTTCACTTTCATCAAGAGGCTTTTTAGTTCCTCTTCACTTTCTGTCATAAGGGTGATGTCATCTGCGTATCTGAGGTTATTGTTATTTCTCCTGGCAATCTTGATTCCAGCTTGTGCTTCTTCCAGCCCAGCATTTCTGATGATGTGCTCTGCATAAGATAAATAAGCAAGGTGACAATATACAGCTTTGATGTACTCCTTTTCCTATTTTGAACCAGTCTGTTGTTCCATGTCCAGTTCTAACTGTTGCTTCCTGACCTGCATACAGGTTTCTCAAGAGGCAGGTTAGGTGGTCTGGTATTCCCATCTCTTTCAGAATTTTCCACAGTTTACTGTGATCCACACAGTCAAAGGCTTTGACATACTCAGTAAAGCAAAAATAGATGTTTTTCTGGAACTCTCTTGCTTTTTCCATGATCCAGCGGATGTTGGCAATTTGATCTCTGGTTCCTCTGCCTTTTCTAAAACCAACTTGAACATCTGGAGGTTCACGGTTCATGTATCGCTGAAGCCTGGCTTGGAGAATTTTGAGCGTTACTTTACTAGTGTGTGAAATGAGTGCAATTGTGCAGTAGTTTGAGCATTCTTTGGCATTGCCTTTCTTTGGGATTGCAATGAAAACTGACCTTTTCCAGTCCTGTGGCCACTGCTGAGTTTTCCAAATTTGCTGGCATATTGAGTGCAGCACTTTCACAGCATCATCTTTCAGGATTTGAAATAGCTCAACTGGAATTCCATCACCTCCACTAGCTTTGTTTGTAGTGATGCTTTCTAAGGCCCACTTGACTTCACATTCCAGGATGTCTGGCTCTAGGTTAGTGATCACACCATCGTGATTATCTTGGTCATGAAGATCTCTTTTATACAGTTCTGTGTATTCTTGCCACCTCTTCTTAATATCTTCTGCTTCTGTTAGGTCCATACCATTTCTGTCCTTTATTGAGCCCATCTTTGCATGAAATGTTCCCTTGGTAGCTCTGATTTTCTTGAAGAGATCCCTATTCTTTCCCATTCTGTTGTTTTCCTCTATTTATTTGCCCTGATCGCTGAGGAAGGCTTTCTTATCTCTTCTTGCTATTCTTTGGAACTCTGCATTCAGATGCTTATTATCTTTCCTTTTCTCCTTTCCTTTCGCTTCTCTTCTTTTCACAGCTATTTGTAAGTCCTCCCCAGAGAGCCATTTTGCTTTTTTGCATTTCTTTTTCATGGGGATGGTCTTGATCCCTGTCTCCTGTACAATGTCAGGAACCAATTTTATTGCTATACAATTGACACACATTAGTCATATTAGTATTAGTTTACAGTATACAACATGATTAGATACAGGAATGTATTACAAAATGATTATCAGAAGAAGCTAGCATCCATCACCAGACAGATTCAACTTTTTCCTTACAATGACAACTTTAAAAATCTATTTTCTTAGCAACTTTGATATATAAAACACAGTATTGTTTACCACAGATCCCATGCTGTACCCACCCCAGAAATTATTTATCTTGTAACCGAAAACTTATATCTTTTAGTTTACCTTCAGCATTTTGCACCCCCCCTCCCCTACCCTCACTCTGGCTACACCAGTCTGTTCTCCTTTTCTATGATTCCACAGATAAGCTCACACAGTATTTGCATTTGGCTGTTTGACTTATTTCATTGAGCATAATGCCACACTGCTGCAAATGACAGGATTTCATTTTTATGGCTGAATAATATTCCTCTCTCTGTGTGTTACTGTTTAGTCACTAAGTCATGTCTGACTCTTTTGTGACCCCATGGACTGTGGCCCACAGGGCTCCCCTGTCCATGAGATTTCCCAGGCAAGAATACTGGAATGGACTGCCATTTCCTTCTCCAGGGGATCTTCCTGACCCAGGGATTAAACCCATGTCTCCTGCACTGCAGGTGGATTCTTTACCACCAAGTTATCTGGGAAGCCCCTGTATGTGTATTAGGCAGGTGGTTACTCATTTATCTGTTGACAGACACGTAGGTTGTTTCTATGTCTTGGCTCTTGTAAATAATGCTGCAAAGAACATGGGGGTACAGGTATCTCTTCAAAATAATGATTTTCCTTCCATTGAATATATACTGAACACAAAGTGAAAGTCGCTCAGTCGTGTCTGACTCTTTGCAAGCCCATGGAACTCTCCAGGCCAGAACAGTGGAGTGGGTAGCCGTTCCCTTATCTTTACCAGCTGAGCTACCAGAGAAGCCCTATACCCAACAGTGGAAACTTCATCCTGCTCACCACAGTGGCTACACTAATTTACATTACCTTCAGCAGCACATAAAGGTTCACTTTTCTCCACAGTCTTGCCAACACTTATCTCTTGTATTTCTGATGACAACCATAATGGGTATGAAGTGATATCATATCGTGGGTTTGACTTGCCTTTTCCTAATGATTAGTGATGTTGAGCTCCTTTTCAACATGATGCTGGCCATTTGTATGTCTCCTTTGAAAAAATGTCTATTCAGTTCCTCTGCCCATTTTAAAATCTGATTTTATTCCCTGAGTTGTATGAGCTTTAAAAAAATGTATATTAGATATTAATCCTTTATCAGATACTTGATTTGCAAATATTTTCTCTCATTCTATAGGTTGACTCTACATTAAAAAAAAAAGTTTATTTATTTTTGCCCATGTTGAGTCTTAGCTGTGGCATGAGGGATCCAGAGCAGGTAGGTTCTGTAGTTGTGGCATGTGGGTTCAGTATTTGAAACAAGCAGGCTTAGCTGCCCCATGGCATGTGGGATCTTAGTTCCCTGATCAAGAAACAAACCTGTATCCCCAGCATTGGAAGGTGGATACTAAACCACTGGACCACCACGGAAGTACCGACTCTTCATTTTACTGATGGATCTCTTTGTTGTGCAAAAGCTTTTTAGTTTGATATAATCTGGCTTCTTTATTTTTGCTTTAGTGGCATTTGTTTTAGGTGTCAAATCTAAAAAAAATCACTGCTAAGAAAAACGTTAAGGTGCTTATGCTCTATGTTTTATTTTAGGAGTTTTATGGTTTCAGATCTTATCAAATCTGTAATCTATTTTTAAAAAATCTTTTGGCCATGCTGCATGGCATGTGGACCTTATCTCCCCAACTAGGGATCCGACCTGTGTCCCCTGCATTGGAAATGTGGACTCTTAACCACTGGACTGCTAGGGAAGTTCCTCAAGTCTATAATCCATTTTGAGTTTTTGTGTATGGTTTAAGACAGGGGTCCAGTTTTCCCACTACCACTTATTGAAAAGACTATCCTGTTTTCATCGTATATTCTTGGCTCCCTTGTTGGAAATTGGCCATATATGCATAGGTTTACCTCTGGGATCTCTATCCTGTGTCTTTGATCTTTGTGTCTGATTTTATACCAATACCACCATACTGTTTTGATCACTATAACTTCTGCATTATAATTTGAAGTCAGGAAATGTGATACTTCCAGTTTTATTGTTCCTTCTCAAGATTGCTTTAGCTCTTTGGGGTCTTTTGTGTGCCATACAAACTTTGGGATTGATTTTTTTCTTTCTATGAAAAATATCATTGGAATTTTGATAAGGATTGCATGGAATCACACAGTATGAACAATTTAACAATATTAATTCTTCCAATTCATGAGTACAAAATATCTTTCCATTTATTTGTATGTGTCTCAATTTCTTTCAATGTCTTATAGTTTTCAATGTACAGATCTTTCACTTCGCTGATTAAATTTATTCCTAGGTAGTATTTATTACTTTGATGTATTCATCAGTATCAGTATAAGTTCAGTTGCTCAGTTGTGTCTGACTCTTTGAGACCCCATGGATTGCAGCATGCCAAGCCTCCCTGTGCATCACCAACTCCCGGAGCCTACCCAAACTCATGTCCATTGAATTGGTGATGCCATCCGACCATTTCATCCTCTGTCATCCCCTTCTCTTCCCATCCTCAATCTTTCCCAGCATCAGGGTCTTTTCCAACGAGTCTGCTCTTCACATCAGGTGGCCAAAGTACTAGAGTTTCAGCTTCAACATCAGTCCTTCCAATGAACATTCAGGACCGATCTCCTTTAGAATGGACTGGGTGGATCTCCTTGCAGTCCAAGGGACTCTCAAGAGTCTTCTCCAACACCACAGTTCAAAAGCATCAATTCTTCGGTGCTCAGCTTTCTTCATAGTCCAACTCTCACATCCATACATGACCAATGGAAAAACCATAGCCTTGACTAGATGGATCTTTTTGGCAAAGTAATGTCTCTGCTTTTTAATATGTTGTCTAGGTTGGTCATAACTTTTCTTCCAAGGAGTAAGCATCTTTTAATTTCATGGCTGCAATCACCATCTGCAGTGATTTTGGAGCCCAATAAAATAAAGTTAGCCACTGTTTCCACTGTTTCCCCATTGATTTGCCATGAAGTGATGGGACCGGATGCCATGATCTTAGTTTTCTGAATGTTGAGTTTTAAGCCAACTTTTTTACTCTCCTCTTTTACTTACATCAAGAGGCACTTTAGTTCTTCTTTACTTTTTGCCATAAGGGTGGTGTCATCTGTACATCTGAGGTTACTGATATTTCTCCTGGGAATTTTGATTCCAGCTTGTGCTTCATCCAGCCCAGCGTTTCTCATGATGTACTCTGCATATAAGTTAAATACGCAGAGTGACAATATACAACCTTGACGTACTCCTTTTCCTATTTGATGTCCTCATAGATGGGATTTAAAAAATTCCTCAGTTCATCATTGAAACCCAATAGACTTTTGTATACTAACTTTGTATGTATCCTGCAACTTTAGTGAATTTGTCAATTAGTTCTGACAGTCTTTTGGTGTTATCTTTAGGGTTTTCTACATGTAGTACTGTGTCACTTGCAAACAGTGACAGCTTTACTTCTTCCTTTCCAATTGGGAAGCCTTTGAGATTTCCCTGGCAGTCTAGTGGTTAGGATCTGGGCTTTCACTGCTGTGGCCTAGGTTCAATCCCTGATCAGGCAACTGAGATCCCGTAAGTTGTGCTGCACAGCCAAAAAAAGAGAGAAAAGCAGCAGCAGCCTTTTATTTCTTTTTCTTTCCTAATTGCTTTGGCTAGACCTTCTAATATTAACATACGCTGATTTCTTTTTTGATTTTCCTTGTTTAGTAGCATGTTGTTTAATCTCAAGATATTTCTGAATTATCCAACTGGTTTCTTGCAATTGACTTCTAATTTCACACCACTGTGGTCAGAAAAGATGCTTAATACAATTTCAATCTTCTTAGTTGAGGGTGTGCCAAGATCTGCCAGTGTCCCAAAGAGGGGATCTCAGTCAGCACCTAGATGCAGGCTGACTAGAAGCTGGACCATCCACAGCAGCTTTTAAAGTATGTAGGTAGATCTTTCAGGGAGAGACTGGGAACTGGGTTTTTTTAGTCAGCTCCCTCAGAGCTAGTTAGCAGATAGTTAGGTAAGAACTGTTTCTTTGTTACAGTCCTGTGGGACCCATGAATGCAAGTGAAACAGGGGTGCATCCCCTAAAATGCAGCCACAGGACAACAGATGAGTGTACAACTCATAACAGACAGACAAAAGTGACATGGAGTAGACCAGAAGGAGAAAGTGGAAGTGATACCTGCCAGCCTCTCAAGTCTGTATGGAGCACTGTGGTCTGTCCCTAGATGTGTGGTGAATTAGAAACTTGACTCTTCCGCAGCAGTACTTTGAATATGCAAATAGTCCTCCTTCAGGGAAAGACTGGGAAACAGGCATTTCTGTCTTCTGTCTCTGCAGTGAATTCTGGGGGGCAGCCATGGCAAGAACTAATAAGAATTACTTCCTTGTTTGCTATTGTCTTCAGGGTCCCAGAGACACAAGCTTCACTGGCTTTCAGAGTCAGGTGTTTTGGGGGCCATCCTTCAGGTCAAAGACTAAAATGTTGGGGTGCTACAGGCTGGGTCCAACCGCTTCCTGCCTCACAAGCTGGGAGTTTTAAGTTCTCTCCTGACTGTGTGTTGCTGTGCTGGGGGTGGGTTTTTTGGAGAGTTCATCTCAGTTTTTCTGATTCTTTTTGCCATGGGTTTTTCCTCATTTGCCCAATGTGCAGCAATTACTCATCCAGTTTCTGGATTCCTTTCAGAGGGAATTCTTCTGTGTACAGCTCTAAGATTTGGTGTCTTTGGGAAGAGATGAGTTCAGAAGCCTCCTGTGTTACCATCTCACACTGGAACCAAGGCCAAGCCCACCTGACAAGTTTCACTTCTTCAGTATCTCACAATTTTTCATACCTCCCCACTTAGACGGGGAAGGCAATGGCACCCCACCCCAGTACTCTTGCCTGGAAAATCCAATGGATGGAGTAGCCTGGTGGGCTGCAGTCCATGGGGTCGCCAACAGTCGGACAGACTGAGCGACTTCACTTTCACTTTTCTCTTTCATGCATTGGAGAAGGAAATGGCAACCCACTCCAGTATTCTTGCCTGGAGAATCCCAGGGATGGGGGAGCCTGGTGGGCTGCCGTCTATGGGGTCACACAGAGTCGGACACGAAGATGTGTATAAGAGACAGCTNCGACTTCACTTTCACTTTTCTCTTTCATGCATTGGAGAAGGAAATGGCAACCCACTCCAGTATTCTTGCCTGGAGAATCCCAGGGATGGGGGAGCCTGGTGGGCTGCCGTCTATGGGGTCACACAGAGTCGGACCCGACTGAAGTGACTTAGCAGCAGCAGCAGCCCCACTTAGAAAAATTTTTTTACTACCATTTAAAAAATAAACTAATAAATAAAAAATAAAAATAAACAAACTCTCATCCAGTTATTTTGTGAGCATTGGCAAACTGATTCTAATTATTATATGAAAAAGCAAAAGACCCGGAATAGCCAACATACTATTGAAAGAAAAGAACAAAGTCAAAAGATAGACACTACTCAACTTGAAGATCATTATAAAGCTATAATGATTATTAATCTGTGTTGTGGTGGAAAAAAAAAAAGGACAAATAAATCAATGAAACAGAATAGAAAGCCCAAATCAAATATACACAAATATAGTCAAACTGTTCTCTGACAAAGGACCAAAGGCAATTCAGTGGAGGACTGTCTTTTCAACAAGTAGTGCTGAAACAAATGGATGCTACATGTAAGGTGAATCAAGATACAGATTTTACCTGTCACAAAAATTAACTCAAAGAGCCAAACATAAAACACAAAAACTGTGAAACTACTAGAAGATACCACAGAAAAATATCTAAGGGACCATGGGCTTGGCAATGATTTCTTACACACACCAATAAAAGTGTGATCTATGAAAAAGAAGATTGATACGTCGAACTTAATAAAAACTAAAAACTTCTGTTTTGCAAAGTGACTCTAAAGAAAATGAAAAGACAAGCTATAGACTGGGATAAATATTCACAAAACACATAACTGAAAAAAGACTGTTATCCAAAATACATAAAAAACTCTTAAAGCAATAAGAAACAATCCATTTCAAAAAAGGGCAAAAGATTAACAGATACCTCACTGAAGATAGACAAATCACAAATGAGTATATGAGAAAGATGTTCAACATAATACACTATTATGGAATTATCTCACAGTAAGTTAAAATGAGATACCACTACAATCTTCTTAGAATGATGAACCCCCCAAACACCGACACCACCAAACGCAGGTGCAACAATAGTAACTCTTGTTCACTGCTGATGGGAATGCCAAATGGTACAGCCACTTAGAAGACAGTCTGGCAGTTTCTCACAAAACCAAACATACGTTCACTACGTGATCCAGCAATCCTAGGTCTTTATTCTAATGAACTAACAACTTAAATCCATACAAAAACTTTCATGTTAAAGTTTACAGCTGCTTTATTTGAAACTGCCAAAAACTGGAAGCAATCAAGATGTATTTCAATAGGTGAGTGGATAGACTGTGGTATAACTATGCAATGGAATATTATTCAATGATAAAAAGAAATGAGATATCAAGCCATGAAAGGACCTAGAGGAAACTTAAATGCATACTCCTAAGTGAAGGAAGTCAATCTGAAAAGAACATGTATATTCCAACTACATGACATTCTGAAAAAGGAAAAACCATTGAGATTGTAAAAAAATATATTAGTACTTGTCGAGGATTAGTGGCATGGGGGATGAACAGGTGAACCACAGAGGATTTTCAGTGCAATAGTAACACTTTGTATGATATTGTAATGATAGACACATGTCATTATGTGGTTGTCAAAACCCATGTAACACACAACACAGGACTGGACCCTAATGCAGACTATGGATTTTAGTTAATAAAAATAAATCCATACTGACTAATCAGGTATAAAAGTTGTATGTGTAACAGTAATGCAAGGGAAAAATACTTACTAAATAGGAAAAATGGGAAGGAGGTACTGTGAGGGAGTATATAGAGACTTTCTGTATTTTCTGTTCAATTTTTACATAAACCTAGAATTGTGCCTAAAAATATATAAAAATACAGTCTTTAAAACAATAATAATTCCATCTAAAATAGCATCAAGAAAACTCAAAGTACTTATGAACATATTTTATACAACGTACAAAATTTATGTTCAAAACTATAATATACTACAGAAAAAAAGATCTGAATAAACAGATATACTGTGTTTACAGACTGGAAGACTCAATATATTGATAGTTGTCATGTTAATTTTCCCCAAACTGACAGATTTAATGCAATCCATATAAAAATCACTATGGAATTTTTATACATATTAACAAGCTGATTAAAAAGTGTTTATGGGAAAGAAAGTTACTGAGAATAGCCAAATCACTCTTTTAAATACATACACACATACAATATATGAGGACAAATATGGCATGATTCCACTCATATAGAGATATCTAGAGTTGTCAAAATTACAGAAACAGAAAGCAATGAAGGGCTAAAAGAGAGCTGTTGTTTGATGGGTACAGAGCTCCAGTTCTGCGAGATGAAAAAGAGAGGATGTGTTCCACAGCAATGTGAATACAGTTAACACTACTGAACCATACACTTAAAAACAGTTAAGAGGATACATTCGTGTTACATGTTTTTCCCAGCACAAGTAAAAAAAAATTTTTTTAATGTGGAAGACACATTTTAAAGCTACAGTCATTGAGACACACGTGTTACTAAAAATATAAAGTTCAATAACAATCCTCTCCTCTTTGAAGGAAAAGTAGAAATTAAATGCAAGGGGACACCAAGAAACTTTCTTGGCCATTGAATATCCACAGTTACACTTATCAAAACTCAATCCAAGAGTTCACTCCAAGATCTGTGTATTTCCTTACATGTAACTCAAAATGTGACATGAGCAGGTCCACGGAGTGGAAAAGGAACAAGGGACCCCGTGCAGAATGTAAGACCCTGAAAATGGTGAGGAGCCCAGCATGGAAGTCCTAGTTCCTCACCCAGCATGGTATGCTGGAGCACAGGCAAGGTGAAGCCATCTTCATCTATGTGGAAGAGGCAGTCTGGCATGGAGTGGCAGAATCCAAGTGAAGTGAGGAGTGAGTGGAGGTGGCTATGGGAGATCAGTCACATACAGGCAGATTGATCAAATAAGTAAACATATTGAACAATGACAGGTTTTTCACTGTAAGAGAAAATTATTACAAAAATGGAAAGGGAAAAAAACTAGAATGAACTGGGTGGTATTGAACTGGCATTGGAAGTATCAATGTAAACTCATGATATTATATATACACATATATGTATGTTATTGTTTAGTCACTAAGTTCTGTCTGACTCATTTGCAACTCCATGGACTGTAGCTCACCAGGCTCCTCTGTCCATGGGATTTCCCAGGCAAGAATACTGGAATGGGTTGCGATTTCCTTCTCCAGGAGATCTTCCTGACCGAGGGATCAACCCAGGTCATCTGCATTACAGACAGATTCTTTACCACTGAGTCACCAGGAAAGCCCCATATATACATATACTTGACAAACAAACACAGCAATAAAATAATATGAGCTCTATCCACTACCAGGGCCTGAGAGAACAACACTCAATAGCATGAGCACATCTGGCACCCAGATTTTGGTTTTAAAACCATTCTCAAGGATCCAGAGCTCCTCAGAAATGACTCATTCCAGAGCTAAGGCAGTGGAATACTAGACGAGCCTAGAAAATTGAGGTAAGGGAGTGATCAATGAATGATGGGGACGTGTCAAAAGGACACAAGGGACACACAGGGATTCACAGTGGCCAAATATAAACATCAAAATAAACTACACTCAGGCCTCCCTAATGGTCCAGGGGTTAAGACTCTTCCTGCCAGTGCAGGGGAAAGTGAAGAAAGTGTTAGTCACTCAGTCATGTCTGACTCTCTGTAACCCCATTGACTGTAGCCCACCAGGTGCCTCTGTCCATGGGATTTTCCAGGCAAGTATACTGGAGTGGGTTGTCATTCTCTTCTCCAGGGGATGTTCCTGACCCAAGGATTGAACCTTGGTGTCCTGCATTGCAGGCAGATTTCTTTAACCATCTGAGCCACCTGGGAAGCCCCAAAATTTATTTATTTGGCTGCATCAGGTGGTTGCTGCATGTGGGATTTAGTTCCCTGACCAAGGATCAAACCCTGGCCCCTTGCATTGGGAGTGCAGAGTCTTAACCACTGGATCGCCAGGGAAGTCAATATCCATATCAGGACTTCCCTCATGGGCGAGTGGTTAAGAATCTGCTTTGCAGTGCAAGGGACATGGATTCAGTTCCTGGTCAGGGAACTAAGATTTCACATGCTGAGGAGAAAGTAAGTCCATGTGCCCTGGGTTCAATTCCTACTCCAGGATGATCCCACAAGCCGCAAGGCAGCTAAGCCCATTGGCTACAACTACTGAGCCAGTGCTCTAGAGCCCTCGGGCCACAACCAGTGAGCACACACACTGCAAGAACCGAAACCTGCGCGTCCTAGGTCTGCGCTCAGCGACAAGAGACGCCACCCCAATGAGAAGCCAGGTACCACAATGAAGGGTAGCCCGCACTCGCCACAGCTAGAGAAAAGCCCGCACGCAGCAACAAAGACCCAACACAGCCAAAAAGAGAGAAAGAAATCTTAAAAAAAATAAATAAATAAAATCACTGTAACAGATTATAACCCACTGAATAAACTAATAAACCAGGGATTTATACAGATATAATTGAATACATTAAAACCCTGAATGTGATTTGACCATACTATACTGTTAAGGACATCCACTGAGTATTATTTTTAATATCAAGAAACCAGAGTCAACTTAAATTCCCATGATTAGAATGGTTAACAAAAACAGTATCTCCATATACGGAATAGTATAAGCTATTGAAAAGAAAAAAAGGTAGATTTATTATGTGCTCGATTTGGAAAAAAAAAAACCAAATATGGTATGATAGGGGAAAAAAAAGTCTGTGGCACAATCATATGTGTAGTAAGACCCCAGTTTTCTAGAAAAAAACAGTTAAAATCTTTTTGCAATCTCTCATGTGAATACCATTTGTGTGTATTTAGAAAGAAATTTGACAGACTACATTAGAAACTGAAACCAGTTAATCTCTGAGGAACACAATGAAAGGGCAAAGAATGAAATTTTAAATTTCTATTTTATATCTCTGTATTCTAAATAATTTTAAACAAGCACATACTACTTTAGTTATTTAAACTTCTATCTTGCTATTTCACAGAAACAAAAAGTCTTATGATGAAAATTCCCTTGATTTTCTAATACCAAACCTTCTTCCTGTCTCATACAGGAGGCAGCCCTCCTGCCCAAGTCAAATCACTTCTACAAACTTTACTGTATTATTGCTCTCTCCTCTTAACTTTATCCTTCTCTGTTGATTTCCTATAATGAGCATTAAACATGTTCACAACCTTACCATTAAAAACACAAGCTCTAACACCCATCCCTTGATCACTATTTCCTGCCTGGCAGCCATTCTCTCTCTCGCCACAGGCCCTTCACAACCAAACTGAAGACCTGTCCTCACTAGATGTTTCTGTTCCCTCATTCCTGAACTCACTGCAATAAGGTTTTTAATCCCATCCCTCCAAACCAATGATCTCCTTCTCTTCACCCAGGTAAATCACATCCTTGAGGAAAAACCCAAGAAACACGTTCTAGTAATCTTACTCTCCTGACCCTGACAGCCTTTTGGTCTTTCTTAAAATACTTTCCCCTTTAGGTTCTCCCAGGTTTTCCTCCTATCTCTCACTGCTCCTTCTTACTCAGCCTGTCCCTAATTGTTTCATTTCCTCCCAGTACTGGCGCAAGCCCACCTCTTTTCTCACTCAAAACCACTCCCACAGCGTCTAGTCACGTATTCATTCAAAAAATATTTAATAAGTGTCCATTATACAAAAGACACTGTTCCAAAGTACTGCAGTTATTGTTCAAAGCACTCCTACATGTTCATTTATATGCTGATGAATCTCAATTTGTATTTCCAGCTAACACCCTTCTCCTGTGTTTGAGATGTATATACTCAGGGGTATATTTTTCTACCTCACCACAGAAAATTCAGACACCTCAATTTCAACAGTCCGAATTAAGCTCATCTTCTCTTGGTTCCCACTTCTCCCACCATCCCTCTCCTCCCCCGCAAAATGTCAAACCTACTTTCTTCTCTTGGGTTCTTTCTTCAATGAATACTATACTAACCATCTACCCAGTGACCTAAACAAGACACAGGAATTTTAGCTCTTAAATAACACTCAAATCTCTAAGCTTTCCTCAGTCTTCATTAGTATCACTCTGGAAAGAAACCATTCTCCCACAGGAATGAAACAATCTCTCAAGTGATCTTGCTTTCAGGTTTCTCCTCTCAACTCCCTTACCTCTCTCGCCAAACCCATTTGTGTAGCACTATAGCCAGAGGGAACTTTCTAAATACAAGTCTAGTCATGTCATCCTCAAACTTGAAGGCCTTCGACAGCTTCCCAATGCCCGTAAAAAATGCTTCTCAGGTGGCTCAGTGGGGGCTTACAGTCCTTCCTGACCTGGGACATGCTCACCTCTACAGCTTCATTTCAGTTAAATCACTCTCTTATGTTACATGCTAATGAATACCAAACTCACTCCATTTTCACCAAAGGGCCCTCGGCTCGGATCCCCCTTTTATCTCTGCGCCTTCGTTCGTTAACTCCTGCTCCTCTTTAGCTTTTACTTTAAACGTATCTTTCCCTGGAAAACTTTTCCTTTGACTCGATTCTGGGTTTTGGGCCCCTCTTATAGACTCTTTTAGCATCCCCAAATAGCATTAACCACTGTGCACTGTAACTGCTTGTTCACTGGTGCATTATTCTGGGAAGACAGGAACTCTCATTCACCATTTTATTCATAGGGCCTGGCACAGTAGGTTCTCAAATATTCAATGAATAAAGGAATATATAATAAATGAGTTATCAATCTTGGTTTTCAACCAAAGAACAGATTTAACAGGTTGATCTAAGACATTGTAATTCCTGCCATCATTCTCAAGAGAAAGAAAAACATAATAATTCTAAGTACCATGATGACTAATCCTGCTTAGTTATATGCAATGTGTTAACTGTAGAAAAGGCACTAATCATTAGGAAAGTGAGTGAAGTTGCTCAGTCGTGTCCGACTCTTTGCAACCCATGGACTGTAGCCCACCAAGCTCCTCCATCCATGGGATTCAGATATTATATATACACATATATGTATGTTATTGTTTAGTCACTAAGTTCTGTCTGACTCATTTGCAACTCCATGGACTGTAGCTCACCAGGCTCCTCTGTCCATGGGATTTCCCAGGCAAGAATACTGGAATGGGTTGCGATTTCCTTCTCCAGGAGATCTTCCTGACCGAGGGATCAACCCAGGTCATCTGCATTACAGACAGATTCTTTACCACTGAGTCACCAGGAAAGCCCCATATATACATATACTTGACAAACAAACACAGCAATAAAATAATATGAGCTCTATCCACTACCAGGGCCTGAGAGAACAACACTCAATAGCATGAGCACATCTGGCACCCAGATTTTGGTTTTAAAACCATTCTCAAGGATCCAGAGCTCCTCAGAAATGACTCATTCCAGAGCTAAGGCAGTGGAATACTAGACGAGCCTAGAAAATTGAGGTAAGGGAGTGATCAATGAATGATGGGGACGTGTCAAAAGGACACAAGGGACACACAGGGATTCACAGTGGCCAAATATAAACATCAAAATAAACTACACTCAGGCCTCCCTAATGGTCCAGGGGTTAAGACTCTTCCTGCCAGTGCAGGGGAAAGTGAAGAAAGTGTTAGTCACTCAGTCATGTCTGACTCTCTGTAACCCCATTGACTGTAGCCCACCAGGTGCCTCTGTCCATGGGATTTTCCAGGCAAGTATACTGGAGTGGGTTGTCATTCTCTTCTCCAGGGGATGTTCCTGACCCAAGGATTGAACCTTGGTGTCCTGCATTGCAGGCAGATTTCTTTAACCATCTGAGCCACCTGGGAAGCCCCAAAATTTATTTATTTGGCTGCATCAGGTGGTTGCTGCATGTGGGATTTAGTTCCCTGACCAAGGATCAAACCCTGGCCCCTTGCATTGGGAGTGCAGAGTCTTAACCACTGGATCGCCAGGGAAGTCAATATCCATATCAGGACTTCCCTCATGGGCGAGTGGTTAAGAATCTGCTTTGCAGTGCAAGGGACATGGATTCAGTTCCTGGTCAGGGAACTAAGATTTCACATGCTGAGGAGAAAGTAAGTCCATGTGCCCTGGGTTCAATTCCTACTCCAGGATGATCCCACAAGCCGCAAGGCAGCTAAGCCCATTGGCTACAACTACTGAGCCAGTGCTCTAGAGCCCTCGGGCCACAACCAGTGAGCACACACACTGCAAGAACCGAAACCTGCGCGTCCTAGGTCTGCGCTCAGCGACAAGAGACGCCACCCCAATGAGAAGCCAGGTACCACAATGAAGGGTAGCCCGCACTCGCCACAGCTAGAGAAAAGCCCGCACGCAGCAACAAAGACCCAACACAGCCAAAAAGAGAGAAAGAAATCTTAAAAAAAATAAATAAATAAAATCACTGTAACAGATTATAACCCACTGAATAAACTAATAAACCAGGGATTTATACAGATATAATTGAATACATTAAAACCCTGAATGTGATTTGACCATACTATACTGTTAAGGACATCCACTGAGTATTATTTTTAATATCAAGAAACCAGAGTCAACTTAAATTCCCATGATTAGAATGGTTAACAAAAACAGTATCTCCATATACGGAATAGTATAAGCTATTGAAAAGAAAAAAAGGTAGATTTATTATGTGCTCGATTTGGAAAAAAAAAAACCAAATATGGTATGATAGGGGAAAAAAAAGTCTGTGGCACAATCATATGTGTAGTAAGACCCCAGTTTTCTAGAAAAAAACAGTTAAAATCTTTTTGCAATCTCTCATGTGAATACCATTTGTGTGTATTTAGAAAGAAATTTGACAGACTACATTAGAAACTGAAACCAGTTAATCTCTGAGGAACACAATGAAAGGGCAAAGAATGAAATTTTAAATTTCTATTTTATATCTCTGTATTCTAAATAATTTTAAACAAGCACATACTACTTTAGTTATTTAAACTTCTATCTTGCTATTTCACAGAAACAAAAAGTCTTATGATGAAAATTCCCTTGATTTTCTAATACCAAACCTTCTTCCTGTCTCATACAGGAGGCAGCCCTCCTGCCCAAGTCAAATCACTTCTACAAACTTTACTGTATTATTGCTCTCTCCTCTTAACTTTATCCTTCTCTGTTGATTTCCTATAATGAGCATTAAACATGTTCACAACCTTACCATTAAAAACACAAGCTCTAACACCCATCCCTTGATCACTATTTCCTGCCTGGCAGCCATTCTCTCTCTCGCCACAGGCCCTTCACAACCAAACTGAAGACCTGTCCTCACTAGATGTTTCTGTTCCCTCATTCCTGAACTCACTGCAATAAGGTTTTTAATCCCATCCCTCCAAACCAATGATCTCCTTCTCTTCACCCAGGTAAATCACATCCTTGAGGAAAAACCCAAGAAACACGTTCTAGTAATCTTACTCTCCTGACCCTGACAGCCTTTTGGTCTTTCTTAAAATACTTTCCCCTTTAGGTTCTCCCAGGTTTTCCTCCTATCTCTCACTGCTCCTTCTTACTCAGCCTGTCCCTAATTGTTTCATTTCCTCCCAGTACTGGCGCAAGCCCACCTCTTTTCTCACTCAAAACCACTCCCACAGCGTCTAGTCACGTATTCATTCAAAAAATATTTAATAAGTGTCCATTATACAAAAGACACTGTTCCAAAGTACTGCAGTTATTGTTCAAAGCACTCCTACATGTTCATTTATATGCTGATGAATCTCAATTTGTATTTCCAGCTAACACCCTTCTCCTGTGTTTGAGATGTATATACTCAGGGGTATATTTTTCTACCTCACCACAGAAAATTCAGACACCTCAATTTCAACAGTCCGAATTAAGCTCATCTTCTCTTGGTTCCCACTTCTCCCACCATCCCTCTCCTCCCCCGCAAAATGTCAAACCTACTTTCTTCTCTTGGGTTCTTTCTTCAATGAATACTATACTAACCATCTACCCAGTGACCTAAACAAGACACAGGAATTTTAGCTCTTAAATAACACTCAAATCTCTAAGCTTTCCTCAGTCTTCATTAGTATCACTCTGGAAAGAAACCATTCTCCCACAGGAATGAAACAATCTCTCAAGTGATCTTGCTTTCAGGTTTCTCCTCTCAACTCCCTTACCTCTCTCGCCAAACCCATTTGTGTAGCACTATAGCCAGAGGGAACTTTCTAAATACAAGTCTAGTCATGTCATCCTCAAACTTGAAGGCCTTCGACAGCTTCCCAATGCCCGTAAAAAATGCTTCTCAGGTGGCTCAGTGGGGGCTTACAGTCCTTCCTGACCTGGGACATGCTCACCTCTACAGCTTCATTTCAGTTAAATCACTCTCTTATGTTACATGCTAATGAATACCAAACTCACTCCATTTTCACCAAAGGGCCCTCGGCTCGGATCCCCCTTTTATCTCTGCGCCTTCGTTCGTTAACTCCTGCTCCTCTTTAGCTTTTACTTTAAACGTATCTTTCCCTGGAAAACTTTTCCTTTGACTCGATTCTGGGTTTTGGGCCCCTCTTATAGACTCTTTTAGCATCCCCAAATAGCATTAACCACTGTGCACTGTAACTGCTTGTTCACTGGTGCATTATTCTGGGAAGACAGGAACTCTCATTCACCATTTTATTCATAGGGCCTGGCACAGTAGGTTCTCAAATATTCAATGAATAAAGGAATATATAATAAATGAGTTATCAATCTTGGTTTTCAACCAAAGAACAGATTTAACAGGTTGATCTAAGACATTGTAATTCCTGCCATCATTCTCAAGAGAAAGAAAAACATAATAATTCTAAGTACCATGATGACTAATCCTGCTTAGTTATATGCAATGTGTTAACTGTAGAAAAGGCACTAATCATTAGGAAAGTGAGTGAAGTTGCTCAGTCGTGTCCGACTCTTTGCAACCCATGGACTGTAGCCCACCAAGCTCCTCCATCCATGGGATTCTCTGGGCAAGAATATTGGAGTGGGTTGCCATTTCCTTCTCCAAATCATTAGGAAAGTATGACCCAAATTTTTACCCACCTTAGATGTCATAAGACAACATCAGAAAATAAAACCTAATGACCAAGACACTAAGTGGTCTCACCTGAGAGTTTCTCTGGCATTATCACTATTTAGTTCCTATATATTTTTCTAAGCCATGCAAAAACAGCCTGTTTAACACAGACACACAGTTGGTGAAGTAGCAGACCAAAGCCAGAAATCTGCAAATTTATTTTCAGCCTTGACACCAATTTACTTTCCTCCATTTGATTCACTTTCTCCCACAAAAAAGGGACATACCTGAAACTTACCGTATCTTTTACTATAGGACAGAAAGATTTAAATTGTTCTTACAGAAAAAAAAAGAAAAGAGGGAAAGGAAAGAGAGATGTACAGGGAACTTACAATTTTCAGTTCTGCATGTAAGAAGCTTAGAAGTCACCACTCTAACAGGTAAAAACTCTAGGAACTGAAAAATTAACAGCTCTCAGATCCATAAAAGAGGAAAAAGTATAGGCCGAACCACTGATGCCCAGACTGGAGAAGGACAAGTGAAAACAGGGAGTCACAGCTTACTGGAGTAGAGGGTATGTCGCAGGAACCAGTGCCAGGGAAGAAAAACCTGAACTGTAACTGATGAATTTCTGGATGCTCAGTGTAAATAGCTCTAAGAGTTAAAGGTTCCAGGTCACAGGAGGGACCCCATAGTTTTGTGAGATTTGCCTCCAGGAGCTCGACCAGGTTCCCACAGCAAATATTAGAGAGGAAAAAAAAAACCCCTTGAGCTTTCAGTTGGGGAACAGAAAAGTGAACTATTTTTAAATATGCCAGAGGACTCTGTTTTTTAAGGATGCCTGCCCTCTGGAGAAAATAGTTAATCACAGCCTAACTTGCTAGGGTATTATTTGTCAGAGCCTAACTGACCTGGGAAAAGAGAACTACTCAACTCAGCTCCCTCTAGCCTTCCATATGATGGAAGGGAAATGCCCAAGCCCAAACGACTCTAGCCATCCTGTTCCAACGAAGTGAGACACACATGAAACTCAGTTCAGGGAAACAGGCTCACTAAAAGACTGATCTTCCCCTCCCCTTATAACCTTATCATTTTATTATGAAAGGCCTATTACAGCAATTCCTTTTACCAGGTATATCATATCTGGCTATCAAGAAAAAATTACAAGGCATATTAAAAGGCAAAAAATGCAATATGAAGAGACAGAGCAAGTAACAGAACAAGAGATGGCAAGAATGATGGAATTATCAGATCAGGAATTTAAAACAACTATTATTAACAAACTAAGAGCTCTAATGTCCTTCAGAAGTTGAATGGATAAACTATGGTATATCCAGACATCCAGAATATTGAAGTGAAGTGAAGTGAAAGTCGCTCAGTCGTGTCTGACTCTTGGCGACCCCATGGACCATACAGTCCATGGAATTCTTCAGGCCAGAATACAGGAATGGGTAGCCTTTCCCTTCTCCAGGGGATCCTCCCAACCCAGGGATCGAACCCAGTTCTCCCACATTGCAGGAGGATTCTTTACGATCTGAACTGCCAAGGAAGTCCAAGAATACTGGAGAAGGTAGCCTATCCCTTCTCCAGCAGATCTTCTCGACCCAGGAATCAAACCGGGGTCTCCTGCATTGCAGGCAGATTCTTTACCAGCTGAGCTATCAGAAAGCCCAAATATCCAGAATATTATTCAACATTAAAAAAAATGAGCTATCAAGCTACAGAAAGAAAGAAGAAATTTAAATGTGTATTAGTAAGTGAAAGAAGCTAATCTGAAAATGCTATATACTGTATGATTCCAACTATATGACAGTCTGTAAAAGGCAAACTATAGAGACAGTAAAGCAGATGAGCAGTTACCATGGGAAGGGTGGTGGGTGTACAAGTGCAGCACAGATGATTTTTAGGGTGGCGAAACTACTCCCTGTGATACTATAATAGTGGATACGTGTCATTATACGTGTCCAAATTATGAACATGTTGGACATTATTATATGGACATTATGTCCAAATTCACATAATGTACAACACCAAAAAAATCTCCCTGTGCTTCCAGGGGGGTAGGGAAAAATAAACTAGTTTGAAATACGCCAGAAGCTTAAAGTACAGGATTTAGATATTATGATGTGTCAGTGTTGGTTCATCAATCGTAACAACAGTACCACTCTGATGGACGATACTGATAATGGGGGAGGCTATGCATGTGTAGGAGCAGAGGGTATATGGGAAGTCTCTGTACCTTCCTCTTAATTTTGCCATGAATCTAAAACTACTCTTAAAAAATGAAGTACTTAAAAAAAAAAAATTCCCTGGGATCCAGTGGTCCAGGCTCAGCACGGTCACTACTGGGACCTGGTCCCTGTTTGGGGGAACTAAGATCTCACAAGCTCTGCAGAATGTCCCATCCTCCCAAAAAAGATACACAGATATGTGTTTTAAAATACTATTGCTAATAAAAGAAACAAAAGAAATCACAGCAATTACTGAAGGAGTCTGCATAATTTCTTGGCGTCAAAAAGGAAAAGTACAAGCACATGTATTTACTCAAGGTGGAGTTCTTTTTTCTTCAAAGTGGAGTTCTTAATTCAACCAACCATTTACTGACTGTCTCCTATGTGCCTAAAAATAGGATAGTCACTAGGGATGTAACAGTGAACTTACCATATACACAGTTCTAGTGCTCACAGAGTTTACAGTCTACAGTGGGCATCACAAACAATCACATAAAAAAAAACTGCAAATTTGCGTCATGCTGCAAAGACCTGCTGAAGATAATGGGGAAGTCAAAAGGGAGAGTTTTAGAAAGAGGGTGATCAAGGCCTTTAGTAGAAACTACTGTCCTCAAGGATGAGAAGAAGTCAACCAGGTCAAGAGCTGGGATCAGAGCCTCCAGAAAGAGAAAAACCCTGTAGAGACTCTTGGTAGAAGAAGACCAGCAAGGCAGGGGATTACAAGGGAAGAGGTGGCAGGAGTCCACTATTCAGGATTTATAGGTTGCTGATAAGCCACCATTATCAAATGAGAAGCCATTTAACCAAAGTAGGGAACTGACATTCATATTTAAAAGGGACTTAGGTTTATAAAAGACATTTATATTTTTATATCACCTGACGCCCATCAGAATGGCCATCATCAAAAAATCTATAAACAATAAATTTTGCTGAAGAGGGTATGGAGGAAAGAGAATCCTGCACTGTTGGTGGGAATGTAAACTGGTACAACCACTATGGTGAACAGCATACAGAGGTTCCTTAAGAAACTAAAAATAGAACTACCGTATACATGACCCAGCAATCCCACTCCTGGGCATAGACCTGGAGAAAACTGTAATTCCAAAAGATACACGCACCCCCATGCTCACTGCAGCACTATTTACAACAGCCAGGACATGGAAGCAACCTAAATGTCCATCAACAGAGGAATGGACAAACAAGATGTGGTACATATATACAATGGAGTATTATTCAGCCACAAAAAAGAATGAAATTGTGTGCATTTGCAGAGACACGAATGGACCCAGACATTGTCATACAGAGTGAAATGAGTCAGAAATAGGAAAACAAATATTGTACATTAATGCGCATATGCAGAATCTAGAATAGCATAAGACGAACCCATCCGCAAAGCAGAAACAGAGACACAGACACATGGACACCAAGATGGGAAAGTGGGGTGAGAGAAACTGGAAGATCTGGATTGATATATATACACTACTGAGTATAAAATAGGTAATTAATGACAAAACGTGGTCCACTGGAGAAGGGAATGGCAAACCACTTCAGTATTCTTGCCTTGAGAACCCCATGAACAGTATGAAAAGGCAAAAAGAGAGGACACTAAAAGATGAACTCCCCAGGTCGGTAGTTGCTACTGGAGATCAGTGGAGAAATAACTCTAGAAGCAATGAAGAGACAACCCAAAGCAAAAACAACACCCAGTTGTGGATGTGACTGGTGATGGAAGTAAAAGTCCGATGCTGTAAAGAGCAATACTGCATAAAAACCTGGAATGTTAGGTCCATCAATCAAGGCAAATTGGAAGTGGTCAAACAGGAGATGGCAAGATTGAACATCAACATTTTAGGAATCAGTGAACTAAAATGGACTGAATTGGGTGAATTTAACTCAGATGACCATTATATCTACTATTGTGGACAAGAATCCCTTAGAAGAAAAGAAGTAGCCATCATAGTCAACAAAAGAGTCTGAAATGCAGTACTTGGATGCAGTCTCAAAAAAGACAGAATGATTTCTGTTCGTTTCCAAGGCAAACCATTCAATATCACAGTAATCCAAGTCTATGCCCCAACCAGTAATGCTGAAGCTTAAGTTGAACGGCTCTATGAAGACCTACAAGACCTTCTAGAACTAACACCCAAAAAAGATGTCCTTTTCATTATAGGAGACTGGAATGCAAAAGTAGGAAGTCTGAGATACCAGGAGTAACATGCAAATTTGGCCTTGGAGTACAGAATGAACCAAGGCCAAGGCTAACAGAATTTTGCCAGGGGAATGCGCCGGTAACAGCAAATACCTCTTCCGACAACACAAGAGGACTCTACGTATGGACATCACCAGATGGTCAATACTGAAATCAGACTGATTACATTCTTTGAAACCAAAGATGGAGAAGCTCTACATACAGTGAGGAAAAACAAGACCAGGAGCTGACTGTGGCTCACATCATGAACTCCTTATTGCCAAATTCAGATTTAAATTGAAGACAGTAGGGAAAACCACTAGATCATTCAGGTATGACCTAAATCAAATCCCTTAGGATTATACAGTGGAAGTGATAAACAGATTCAAGGGATTAGTTCTGACAGAGTGCCTGAAGAACTACTGATGGAGGTTTGTGACTTTGTACAGCAGGCAGGGATCAAGACCATCTCCAAAAAAAAAGAAATGCAAAAAGGCAAAATGGATTCTGAGGAGCCCTTACAAATAGCTATGAAAAGAAGAGAAGTGAAAGACAAAGGAGAAAAGGAAAGATATAACCATTTGAATGCAGAGTTCCAAAGAATAGCAAGGAAAGATAAGAAAGCCTTCCTCAGTGATGAATGCAAAGAAATAGAGGAAAACAATAGAATGGGAAAGAATAGAGATCTCGTCAAGAAAATTAGATATACCAAGGGAACATTTCATGCAAAGATGGGCTCGATAAAGGTCAGAAATGGTATGGACCTAACAGAAGCAGAAGATATTAAGAAGAGGAGGCAAGAATACACAGAAGAACTGTACAAAAAAGATCTTCATGACCCAGATAATCACGATGATATGATCACTCACCTAGAGCCAGACATCCTGGAATGTGAAGTCAAGTGGGACTTAGGAAGCATCACTACAAACAAAGCTAGTGGAGGTGATGGAATTCCAGTTGAGCTATTTCAAATCCTGAAAGATGATGCTGTGAAAGTGCTGCACTCAATATGCCAGCAAATTTGGAAAACTCAGCAGTGGCCACAGGACTGGAAAAGGTCAGTTTTCATTCCACTCCCAAAGAAAGGCAATGCCAAAGAATGTTCAAACAACCATACAATTGCACTCATCTCATACGCTAGTAAAGTAATGCTCACAATTCTCCAAGCCAGGCTTTAACAGTATGTGAACTGTGAACCTCCAGATGTTCAAGTTGGTTTTAGAAAAGGCAGAGGAACCAGAGATCAAATTGCCAACATCCGATGGATCATCCAAAAAGCAAGAGAGTTCCAGAATAACATCTACTTCTGCTTTATTGACTACGCCAAAGCCTCTGTGGACCACAACAAACTGTTGAAAAATCTGAAAGAGATGGAAATACCAGACCACCTGACCTGCCTCTTGAGAAATCTGTATGCAGGTCAGGAAGCAACAGTTAGAACAGTTAGAACTGGTTTCAAATTGGGAAAGGAAAGCGTCAAGGCTGTATATTGTCACCCTGCTTATTTAACTTATATGCAGAGTACATCATGAGAAATGCTGGACTGGATGAAGCACAAGCTGGAATCAAGATTGCCAGGAGAAATATCAATAACCTCAGATATGCAGATGACACCACCCTCACGGCAGAAAGCAAAGAAGAACTAAAGAGCCTCTTGAAGGTGAAAGAAGAGAGTTAAAAAGTTGGCTTAAAACTCAACAATCAGAAAACTAAGATCATGGCATCCGGTCCCATCACTTTATGGCAAATAGATGGGGAAACAATAGAAACAGTGAGAGACTATTTTGGGGGGCTGCAAAATATCTACAATGGTGACTGCAGCCATGAAATTAAAAGATGCTTGCTCCTTGGAAGAAGAATTATGACCAACCTAGACAACATATTAAAAAGCAGAGACATTACTTTGTCAACAAAGGTCCATCTAGTCAAATCTATGGTTTTTCCAGTGGTCATGTATGGATGTGAGAGTTGGATCATAAAGAAAGCTGAGCACCGAAGAATGATGCTTTTGAACTGTGGTTTTGAGAGTCCCAGGGATTGAGCCTACATCACCACAGTAAAAACTCCGAGTACTAACCACTGAACTATCAGGAAATTCCCATCGATGAAGCTGTTAAAACAAACAAACAAAACAAATCAGATGGAGAAGTTCTGCCACAGTCCACTTGAGTGTCCCTTGGACTCCAAGGAGTTCCAACCAGTCCATCCTAAAGGAAATCAGCCCTGAATATTCACTGGAAGGACTGATGCTGAAGCTGAAACTCCAATACTTTGGCCACCTGATGCAAAGAGCTGACTCATTGGAAAAGACCCTGATGCTGGGAAAGATTGAAGGTAGGAGGAGAAGGGTACAACAGAGAATGAGATGGTTGGATGGCATCACCGGCTCAATGAACACGAGTTTGAGTAAACTCTGGGAACTGGTGATGGACAGAGAGGCCTAGCATGCTGCAGTTCATGGGGTCGCAAAGAGTCGGACACAAGAACTGGACTAATGAGAACCTACAATATAGTACAGGGGGGAAAAGGTACATATATATATTAAGGACATATATTTAGTTAATCTTAAAAATGCATTCCAATACACATTAGGCACAAATACTACTTGATTCCACTTATACAAGGTACCTAGAAAAGTCAAGTTCATAGAATCAGAAAGTACATTCATTGGTAGATGCCAGGGCCAGGATGTGAGCATGATGTGGGGAGGGGGAATGGGGAGTTAGTGTTTTTGGGGGACAGATTTTCAGATTAGGAAGGTGACAAGTTCAGGAGATGGATAATGGTGAGAGTTGTACAACAATGTGAATGCACTTATTGCCAATGAGCTGTACAGTTAAACTTGTTAAAACAGTATGTTTTATACTATAGGACTTTTATCGCAATAAAAATTTTTTAAAAATAAAATGACTGACTGTGACCTCTTCTGTGAAGTTAACATGGACTTCAACATTCCTTGCCAGACAAAGAAACTGAAATTCACAGAGTTTATATTCACTGACTAGATCACACAGTCAAACCCAGCCATGTGTTCAAAGTCTGAGCTCTCTCACGTCTGTCACACTTAACATAGAACCCTGTACTCACGCACCCATTCAGCCCCATTGAGTCAAAAGTGCACTGGCCTCACAACTGTCCTCCTGAAACAACAACAACAACAAAAATGTGTGGTGATTTTTAAATATGTCCACAATTTTTTTGCTAGGAAGTCAGCCTAAGTTTCCCTCCCTTAAAATTTCTTCTATTTCCCACACTGATGTTCTTCATCATTTAATACTGTATTTATGCTCCTTTTTTGTGACAGAACTTCTTCATCTGATTTGGTTTTTTTTGTTTGTTTTAACAGCTTCATCGATGGGAATTTCCTGATAGTTCAGTGGTTAGTACTCAGAGTTTTTACTGTGGTGGAGTAAGTTCAATCCCTGGTCAAGGAATGAACATCCCATAAACCATGTGGCACAGTCAAAAAAAACGAAAACAAAAAAATCCAGATTCCTTGAGATGTAATTCACATACCATACAATTCATCTATTTAAAGCACACCTGTTTTAAAAATAATTCCTGAGAGAAAGCAAAATGGCCTACAATTAGTCCAATTGATTTTTTCAGAGTTTGTTTATCCAGTAAAGATGTCAGACTCTCTAGTTGTTTCATTCATTTCACTACCTGACAGAGATGTACAGGGAGCTGGGGCTTAAGCAACTGCTATACAGCTCAGGAAATGATTTTATGACTATTTTTCCTGTCTTGGCCCTCATCTCTGAATTTTGTTCATGTCAATTTGGTGGAGACTTCTTCCTGCAGAAGTAAGCCAACTGTAACATTAAAAGCTTTTATCAGAGAGAAGGGAAAATATGCACTTATATAAATATTTTATAAATAATGTGAATAAATCATACATAGTGTCTTTATGACTTTGCTGTTGTGGCCTCTGGACACAATGAACCATGTACCTCACTTACTTCTTCCTGTGACATGTTAGTAGGGATTTCAAACATTCTTTGGTTCTGACAACAGTATGATCCTCTTGGAAAGGATAACTTCAGCTGAACTTCTTTCAATCTAATCCAAAATATACTGTTCCTGGAAGACAGTCCTTTAAATCCGTGGCATTAAATTAGGTCTGTTATCTGTTTTCATCACCCTGAAGTTTTCTTCATTACTTTTGCTTCGGTTTTGTTTTTGTTATTGCTAATTCATTATACGGCATTTTGGCAGAGTGGGGGTTAAGGTTGAGGGCTGATGGGTATAAACCTAAATCTATAAAAATAATAAAAGGAAAATACTGCTTGTTTCAAGACTTTTAAAAACCCACACATACAGTAGGGACTTCCATGGTAGTCCAGTGGTTTAGATTCCTCCTGCCGACGCAGAGGACATTGGTTCGATCCACATGCCACAAGGTAACTAAGCCCATGTGCTACAACTACTGAGCCCACACACCGCAACTAGTGAAGCCTACATGCCCTAGAACCTGTGCTCCACAACAAAAAGCCAATGCAACAAGTCCAAGCGCTGCAACTAGAGTTGCCCCTGCTCTCCACAACCAGAGAAAGCCTGAGCATAGCAACAAAGACCCAGCACAGCCAAAAAGAAATAAATAATTAAACACACACACACATATACAACAAAACTGAGTGATAATCTAAGCAGACCATGGTTTTTGAGTCTCCAGGTAATTCCACTGAAAAAGGCACAGAACAAACTCACTGATGTAGAAACTGCAGTGCTAGGAAGGATGGAAGTTGAATGTAAGGACTGGGTATCTGATATAAAGAGTGACGACTACTAGGGCTCGCCTGGTGGTCCAATGATTAAGAACCTGCCTTCCAGGGCAGGGGATATGGGTTCAATTCCTGCTTGAGGAGCTAAGATCCCACATGCTGCAAGGCAACCAGGCGGCCACACCCCAACTGGAGAAGCCAGTGCACCACAACTAGAGACCCTGGGCACTGCCAATCGCCACAACTTGAGTCCTGTGCCACAAGGATGCAACAAAGATCCTGTATAACACAACCAAGACTCAACAGAGCTAAAGAAAGAGAGAAAATGAATGAATTCAGGTCCAATGCTGGCAGCCCTGATTTTTCAGGAGTTGCTAAACGTTGAAATTACAATAAAATATCCCCTTTTTTATACGCTGGAAACTAATTTAAAAAAGATTTAAACAGTGTCTGAGACACCAATTTGCAGTCTCTGGTATAAAACTGTTAAAATGAAATACAGCTTTTAAAGCCTTCAGCCTAAACAATCCATGCTGCCAAAAACAAGGATGGGGACTCACAAAACAAGAAAAAAGCACCCTGTTTAACTAAAAAGTACCTTGTTCACTCCAGAAACAAAAACAAGACTGAATATAAATAGTGAGAGTCTGAAATGATAATGCTTTCAACAGAGAAGTTCAGAGTATCATAGTTAGTACTGTTAACTAGACAAATTTAATTCATTTTTGTTCCTTATATAAGGGAAAATTCCCATTTCTCAATTTCAGATCTAAACAATAATCTGATGTATTACTCTAAGGAAATGAATAGCATTCAACACAAAAAGTTACTCCAAAGTAGATTAAGGCAAACATTTATATGACGAACAGATGGGTTTATGAAGTAAAAAGGCTAAAACACATCAAACAAAATCACCATAAATCCAATGTCTGAGGACGAATGCAGCTACCTGCATTGAGCTAGGTTAAGGTTGTGGACACTGCAAACTCATTTCAAAGCATACAGTCAAAGACTCAACACTAACATTGGTAAAGCTTTTCATTATACAATGATAGTATCATTAAGCTTCCCTGAGCAAGAACAGCCAACAAGATGGGAAAGCAGGAAGGGGAGCTGGGTTTGTAATGATGCTGTACATAAAACCTGAATTCTCTTCCTGTATTTCTAACTCAAATAGAAAAGCCATACAAAGCAGTAACATCTCACAGTAGCGCCTGCAAGGCTCTAATTATATCTCATGTGACATTTCACTGTATTTTTATTCCATTTTCTCACCCCAATTACCCTGAGTAGTGAACGTTTTTCACCTTCTGAAATCCTTATCCTGTAACTTTTTATTCTTCTCTCATGGATGGAGCATAAAGGTTTACAACATGACTGTTCCCACATTTCAGATTTTACTTAGTTTTATGTATGAACTAGCCACAAAGAAATCTGGGTCTTTCCCCTCCTAAAGTCGCCAGCAGCTGAGTCTTTGGGGGGACTTTTCAGTGTGGAGTGCGGGCTTTCTCTTGCAGTGCACATACATCCCCTGTTCTGTCATTCGGGCTCTGGAGCACTCGCAGGCTCAGCAGTTACAGCACACAAGGCTCCCAGAAGACACGGGCTCAGGAGCTAAAGTGGCAGACGCGGCAGCTTCACAGCACGCGGGATCAAACAAGGGATCGAACCTGAGCCCCCGGCACTGCCAGGCAGTGCTATGTTACGCTGAGGTTCTAAAAGTATACCTTCTTTGTACCTTTCATTTCCTTAAATTTCCTCTTCCACTCTTTCAAAGTTCCTTCCTAAGGGTTGTCCTTTATCAAACTGTAAGGAAGTATAACCTTCCAGTCTTTCCCAGAGACCTAAAATGTTTCCTAGTGTTTAAAACAATATCCCTAGTGTTTAAAATATGGCTTTATAGACTATAAATATGTATTTATGACATTATTACTAAATAATAAAAATTATATTTACAGTCAAACACAAGAATGGAAAATAAACAGTTTCCGTTAGGATGGTGAAAGTTCCACTTTCTTTTCATTTTTAATTATTTTCATTACATTACTTGTGCAACAAAGTGAGTACCACCATCCTTGGTTGAAAAACTGTTCATACAAAAATGCTACTTAACTCTTTATCAGCCAATTCTCTCATGCACTTGTTTCAGAATGTTGGTAAATTTCAAATGAGCAGCCAAATTTAACAGTCATTATAATATATGTCATGCTAAAGTTTTCATTTCAAAGAAATAGAAAGACATCTCACTCATTATGGTTGTCAAAAATCAGCCAGAGGACTTCACCGGTGGTCCAATGATTAAGAATCCGCCTGCCAATGCAAGAGACGAGGTTCATTCTCTGGCCTGGGAACTAAGATCCCAGCCGCTGTGGAGCAGCTAAGCCTGTGTGCTACAACGACTGAGTCCATGAACCGCAACTACAGAAGCCCACATGCTCTAGAGCCTGTGTTCCACAACCAGAGAAGCCACAGCAAGGGGAAGCCCACACACTGCAACTGGAGAGTAGCCCCCGCTTGCTGCAACTAGAGAAAGCCTGAGAGCAACAACGAAGAGACTGTGCACCACAACGAAGGCCCAGCACAACCAAAAAACAAAAAATTAGCCCAAAGTGTATTTTATGATCAAAACCAGTGCACTCCCATTATGGCAGACAGCTGATGAAGGGAATCAGGTTGAAACCACTAACCAATAAATGATTACTTTTTTAAGGCACCTCCTCTATTAAGAAGGAACTTAGGATAGTTTCACAAACTCAAGAGTGGGCAAAGCACACGGACTCACAAATGGGTCCAGTGAGAAAGCAATGAAGAAAGAATCAAGGGAAATAGTAACCTTTGACTATGTCTCAATTCCTTTACTGGTAAAATAAGAACAACCAACAAAGGAAAACAACACTGATCAGAGCTGTGCGGCAACCCAGAGTGTTCTTTCCCCTTATCCATGTTCTCCCTATAAAACAGCTTCAAAGCTGGAGGAGGTAAGTAGGTAAGGAAAATGAGCAGGCAAAGATAACCATAATCTGTTGAGCAACCTTTCCTCATATCCACACAGAGGGCCAACAAGTTTCTCCTATTCTTCTTTCCCCTCCACATAAAATAAACACAATCCTAGGGAGAAAAACTTGAATTTATTCTGGTTTGTTTGTGAGTTTATATTTATTACTACTGAAGACAGACACAGAAATCTCTCCGTTCCTTTTCGTGATTCCTTACTGAAGTCACAAGAATCCATTGTCTTTCGGGTCTAACTGCATGAGTAGTAGCCTCTGATAAACAGCCTCTTAACTGAAATCCAGCGAAAACGCTACAAAAATAATGTTCGAGAGAAGTAGAGGAGGAAATCGCCTCCCATGGCCTCAAAGGAGAAAAAGTGCCATTAACTCGGTATTAAATACCAATACACTAAAATAAGAGACATACGTGTGAGTTTCACTTTGGAACAGTAAAAGCAACGAGCAAGAAGAGCTTAAAAACAAAAAGTTTTTTCTTTAAAACCAAGACAGAAATAATGAGAAAAGAAACAAATGGTAAGCCCACTACAAAGAAACAAACAAAAAAAAACACACCCAAATATCTGTCTTTTAGTATTACTTTGTAGAGTATTAATTAAAACTAACTTCTCTAGTAACCTGCTCAGAAGCCAAATATATACATGCCCACAGGATTCCTACAAGCCTGGGCAAAATTCAATTATTAAGTCAGTGTAGTGAAATTATTTTAGAACAATTTTGTATACTAAGCTACATAAAAGTCCGACTCTAAAACAATGCTTTAAAATTCCAGAATAGGAAAAATGCTGTTACTCAAAAGATAACTGGGTTTCACTTATATCTCTTCCTTTTATACTACCTGCTAATAATCAAAAATCATCTTAATCAGTTATACAACATCTTAACTCTTAAAATCTAAAGAACATCTAGAATATTTATAAAATGCCTAGGGAAAAATGTGAAATTAAAATATAAAATGAAAAACTTCTTTTTAATGAATATTCCAAGAATAAAATTATTACCATACTGATCTTGAGAGTAACTATTTTCTCCTTCCCAATAATCAGTCATACTTACCTAACCTTTTTACTCTTTTCCATAATTAGCCTTTATCTTGCTCCACCTTCTAATCTTCTCATACCTCGACCAACCACAATTCTGCCTAACCAAATACTTCTAAAAAATAAATGTATCTAGTTATGTATGTCAAACCATACTCGTGCAGATATAAATCTCTTTAAGTATAACCATCCATCATTAGTATAATAATTAGGAAATTATGTCCTGACTAGATGAATCTGCTAGAGAATTAAAGTTTATTTTTTTAAACCCTACAATTAAAATATACTTCATACTTAAATAAAAGCCACTATAAAAATAACTTAATCAAAGGTCAATAAGGAAAAGAAATGAGATATAAATATTGGGAGAGAAAAAAGTTTAGAGCATATTCTCACACATGGACTCTTAGCACAGTCAAACACATGTGACATGTGAATTTAACCTTTTTGATGGCTGAGAATAACCACTATATTTTTCTATGAAAAACTGTATCATCTAGCCCTAACGATGTAAAGCCTAACACTGCTATACTAAATGGCCCCAGGGTACTAATTTTAATACTGTATTTTTTGTCTCTTTCTCACAGTTGGTGTGTTCAGCTCTAGCAGCACCTTCCTTCCCTAATGTGTAACGTGCCTCCTTTTAAAAACTTATTTTGACCACCAAGCATGTAAGATCTTCGTTCCCTGGCCAGGAAACAGAGTGTCTTAACCACTGGACTGCCAGGGAAGTCCCTTAATGTACTTCCTTTAATATGCTATGAGCTATAACCAAGTGAAAGAAAGTATTAGTCGCTCAGTCATGTCCGACTCTTTGTGACTCCGTGGACTGTAGCCCACCAGGGTCCTCTGTCCATAGAATTCTCCAGGCAAGAATACTAGAGTGGGTTGCCTTTCCTTTCTTAAGAGGATCTTCCAGACCCAGGGATAGGACCCAGGTCTCCCACATTGCAGGCGGATTCTTTACCATCTGAAGTGACTTAGTAAAATGCGGTGACTATGTTCCTGGAAGCTGTAGAAGTACACTTTTAGGAAAAGTCACATGAATTTTAGGACTCACACTTAAAGAATACAGACTTTCTAGTCTATACTCAAGTTCTCAGCTATGTATACAAAGAAGTTTCTAAGGGAATTAAAACTATTAAGAGTTTCTATAGGTGTAAAACTATGATTAGATAAAGGACCACCTTCAATTCATAATCAGGTCAATCAGCAGACCCAGGAGCAGTGGGTAAAGACATGTAATTTGTGTACTGAAAATGATCATTGTTCTTTAATTCGTTAAGAGATTGCATTATGTTTTAGAAAGGACAGACTAGTCTGAAGATTAGCCCAAATAAATGTCTTTAACTTATAAATGTAATAACTTCCAAACATTAAAGAAAAAAAGAAATGCTATTTAACGTGTTCAATACACATAACAAATCAAGTTAATAAAGAACAATTTCTAACTAGGAATCTTGAGTACATTCCTAATACAAATAAATAGAAAGAGCCTATAATAAACATGTCAAATATAAATGCCTCTCAAGCAATTTGCTCTCTGTTAGGTTAACCATTGCCTCAATGACTCTGATTCCATTAAATTATTTCTTACCAAACTATTTTCCACAGATATTTTTCAGCCATAGGTGAAAATGATTCTCGGTACCCAACAATTTTCTGAACTTCACAAGAGTTACACCACATCAAAACTCAGGGTGGACTCATTAGCAGACTTCAAACCTTACATACCTGACAATGCAAACCAGAAAAAGCACATCCCTGGCAATTTCCATTAACTTCTAATATTTCAGAAGTTAATATAGTATTGATGTGACTCAAATTGTATTATTTTTAAATAAATTTTATTTCTACTTTTTTTTTTTTAGTTAACACACACATGATTTCCAAAAACTACATGGCACTTCACACGCATTATAAGTATGAAGCACACATTAATTAAAAATGCTATACAAAATAACATTTTTCATCTATGAAACTGGTAATGATACAAAATCATGATGCCCCACATTAGGTAAGTCCAGAGTAATAACCTCTCATGCCTTGTTGAGGGGACTGTACCACCTTTCCAAAAGACTGATTCAAAAATGTTCATTTATTGAATCTTCAGGAATAAATAATGCCCATCAATCAAACCCTAAAGAAAGACGTTTCCTAAGGAAATAAAATATTTCAGAATTTATAGCAGCAGACATCTGAAATAACCTGAAAACACTTGAAGTGTAGTTAATTTGTGTGTTTCACAGCCATTAATGATCTAATGATATGGAACAATTTTCTCAACAATAAGTGAAAAAAGAATACTATTAACTGTATTACTTACAACATACATTATACATGTATCTCTATCTCCTTTCATATAATCACAGAAAAAATGGAAAGAAACTTTATCTGCAAATAATGATTAAGAGAAGCCTCCAAAGCTACAGTCCATGTCATAGCCAAGAGTCTGACATAACTGAGCACACATACATACACGTAATGATTACTCTCTAGGAAATATTATATTTGGTTTTATTTTGTTCTTTATAACTTTGCCACACTGCTAAAATTTAAAAAAAAAAACCCTTCACATATGAAATAATCACATAAATTAACTGAAAAGAGAAATGAAAACCAAATGCCTGGTCCATAATGCTGTGAAAAAAATACTGAGATGCTGTTTAAAAAGGGCTTCCCTTGTGGCTCAGGTAGTAAAGAATCCTCCTGCAATGCGGGAGACCTGGGTTCAATCCCTGGGTTGGGAAGATCCCCTGGAGAAGGGAAAGGCTACCCACTCCAGTATTCTGGCCTGGAGAATTCCATGGACTGTATACTCCATGGCGTCGCCAAGAGTCAGACACAGCTGAGCGACTTTCACTTTTTTCACTGTTTAAAAATGTTTTTAAACAGGAAAATAGTTCATACTGTATTTTATAACAAGAGAATTTTTAAAATATATATGTTAGCATACAGAAGTAGAATTTAAAGGAATATACACAAATTGCCAAATTTATAAACCAAAATAGAGCACTTATAAGCATTTACACTTTGTTAAAAATGGTAAAACATCATTACTTTTTATAATGAATGTTTTATCTCTGTAAAAAGCTTACAATAATAGAAAGTCTTCCTAACACTGTTTAAATTATAAATGATACTTGCAAGGAAACAACCCAAGAGTTTAATGAAGTTGCCATTAAAATAAGTAAATAGTCACTGATTAAAAGTATAAAAATAAGCAGTCACTGATTAAAAGTATATATTATATCGAAATTAATCATACTTTATCTTTTTACCGTAAAATATTGCAACTGAGTTACACTGGATTTAGAATGTTATAAAACTAGCAATCATACATATGCTGAAGCTATATATACTACAGTCCTCGAAAAATTAAAGTTCCTGCAACCCAATAGAGGTAATGTGACTAATTAAAAACCAAAACTTTTGTGCACAGCCTACATTACATCCTACTGGGCACACCAGAGACTATTCTCAAGTCTTCTCAAGTCGAGAGAGAGAAGAGAGAGAGAGTGTGTGTGTGTGTGTGTGTGTGTGTGTGTGTGTTAGTTGCTCAGCTGTGTCCTACGCTCTGTGATGCCATGGACTGTAGCTTCTCTATACACAGAATTCTCCAGGCAAGAATACTGGAGTGGGTTGCCATTCCCTTCTCCAGGTCACTTACTCAAAGCCAAAATTAAATTCTCCCAACTCTGTAACTGGTCATCACTGGACCCAGGATTTTATAACAATGTGGAGAAATAATCAAGATAATTGTTACATTAAGGATTAAGTGGATTCAGTGTTTAGCTCCCTCAAATGAAAAATACTTGATCCTGCATAACCAACAACATTTTAATATATTTCAGTCAGTATCAAAAGAAAACCAATGCAAAAAAAAAAACACCTAACGGACACAGCTTTTGTGAGCAGGGAAGAATGCTTCAGGTAGAGGAACTAAAATCTAAGAACTGAATTAAGGGCTAAAACTTCTGAATTCTAATCACAGATAAGATAGTGACCCAACTAAATTTTATCTCAACCACATATTCCTGACCACAAATGGAGACTTATTAAAAAATGTCATAAAATGTTTGAAAAAAAATTAAAACTTAAATTTTTAACCAAGAGAAATTCATTTTCCTAACCTGGTTCACATATAGACAAATCCCAATGGCCCTGAAATCAGTACTGGTAAGTATGGTAACTAAGAAAGATTTGAAGCATGTTTAGCAACTGGGGGGTGGCATTTTAGTGCCTTAGTTTAATCACAGCTGAGTGCACAAAGAGGTTTATGCTGTCAGTACTGGCCTAACAAGAAAGGTACAGCTTAGTCTCACCTACAAAATGATTAAGAATGCGCAGTTCAAGAAAAAAGATGACAGCTATATATAGAATAAGAGTATAAAATGTTACTCACTATTTATTATCATACTTATTAAAATCTTAGATCAAAATATATTTATGCTAAATATGTAAGTAC
Organism: Oreotragus oreotragus; assembly: GCA_006410675.1. Taxonomy (NCBI): domain Eukaryota; kingdom Metazoa; phylum Chordata; class Mammalia; order Artiodactyla; family Bovidae; genus Oreotragus; species Oreotragus oreotragus. The sequence continues at coordinate 112,387 of SJYX01018138.1, forward strand.
AGTTTTAAACTGTATATGTACTCTGTATTTAACCATTCTCAAGTATTTCTATACTAAATACTTAGCTCTTTAACCATATTAGTCTTTACTGCCTTCATTCATCATCTTCATTATGTGTCCCTTTTTTGGATCTCAGCATTTTTATCTTTTACTATCTGAAAAAGCCATATTATTGACATTCTTCATTTGGTAAGTTAAAACTAAGATGAAATTGTTTCTAATTTCTTAAATTTACAACACTGGGTAAAGTTAATGATAAGAAAATTAATGAAACAGCTTAACAGCACAGCTTGGGAATTATTATATGAAAAAAAGCCTTCAGGGGTGGGGATAGGAGGGAAGGGAGGATAGAACTTTGCAAATAGAAATATGGCAGATTATTTAAATGACCTACCTACTAAAAGCTGAAAATGCTGAATTAAAAGCAACAACTGAAGTATTTTTCAGCTTGAAAATTTTATTTCATTCTGCCATATCTTATACCCATTTCTCTCCTAAGTATTTTCACATTTGCATATAAATACTCAAACTTTTAAAAGTAATTGTTTTTAAAGTCTTGGTGTACTAATTCTATCATTTCAGCATTTCTAGGTCTATTTCTATTGACTGATTTTTCTCTTAGCTATGGATGATATTTTCCTACTTATTTGCATATCCAATTACACAGAATTCAAGATAATGATTCCTTCTAGGTCAGAAAAAGAACCTTCTAAGATACCAGCTGTATTTTTATTTCTTTGATGGAGTGATGGGTATAGTGTTTACTTCTAGTCTTTAAACCATATGTGACTCTCTCTATATATGCTGTAGTTCTTGAAGAAAAAAATACTGTAAAAACTTAAGTTAGATGCTTTGAAAAGGTTCAGTGGGAAGAAAAAGGAGGGCGGCAAGGGAAGGACAAAATTGTAATGGACACAATAGGGAACTCCAGGGCTCCATCCACTGCACACACATACACATATGTACACACACACACAGGCTGGAAAAAAAGTCAGAATTAACTTTTGTAGACCTGTGTAATTTAATAAAAATTACAACAACCAAGAAAGCTTAGCAAAGAAAGAAGCTCCTCCACTGAAGTGAGAGAGCAATGTGGTGTTTCTAACTGCCTACCTCCATTCCCCACTCCCCCGAGCAACAAAGGCAGTAAGGATGGCAGCTGCACACCTGCTGAAGGCTAACAGTGCCAAAGGGGCAAGAGCCTTACTTTCAAAGAACTGTGCGTGAACGCTATGACCCGACTGGCAACTTCCTCAAAAACTGGCACAAGAAGATGCTTTTGTTCTGCCTGACTTGGAGCACTCCCAGGGCAGGCAGCCTAGGGGAGGGGAAAATAGGCAGGGTAACACAGAGAGCTAAAAGCCTGGCAAGTGAGAGCTTGAGAAAGGAGATATGTAGGGAGAAACGGGCTTTGTAAACTCTTACAAGGGATCTAGAAGTCCACACATATTTCCAAGGCTGAATGCAAACACAGAAAAGGTCTAAAAAGACCCTGGACTTTCACCTCTAGCTGACCCTTAGGCTCCATCCAAACAGGAAATAAAGGCTAAGGCAGGGTTGTAAATAGCCCAGCTAAGCACTAGAGTACCCAAACACAGAACCATCCAACTAAAAGTAGGACAGTATTTTTTTCTTTTTCTTTTATACTTTTATGGTCTCCAGGTATTCAAGGGAACTGGGTCAAAATACTAGTTGACTGCAAGGTTAATGGAACACAGACTTCAATAACTACACATGACAAAGAATATATACATAACAAAAATAGTTTAGAAAAGACACTAAACAAACAACAATGAAATTAACAATAATCCACAATAAGAAGCAAGAAAAAATCCTGAGGAGGGGAGGAATCTGATATCTAAAGTCAATACATAATATTCAAAATGTACAAAAGATTATGTGGCATGCAAAGAAATAAGAATTCTTGTATAGAAATTTATTAATATATATTTTACCACAATATTTCTTTAAAGCAAGGAAAGGCAGAGAAGGAACCATTATGTGAATGTGACCAGTAGTCACTTAGGAAATATGACAGATTGAGGAAAAGAGTGCTATTTGATTAATAATTACTTAAAATGTGAACTATGACCAATTATATAAACAAGTGAACAGTAACAGTACGTGAAGAACTTTCAGATTTACAAGCTGGATTTAGAAAAGGCAGAGGAACCAGAGATCAAATTGCCAACATCTGCTGGATCACAGAAAATGCAAGAAAATTCCAGACAAACATATACTTCTGCTTCATTGACTATGCTAAAGCGTTTGACTGTGTGGATCACAACAAACTGGAAAATTCTTAAAGAGATGGGAATACCAGACCACCTTATCTGCCTCATGAGAAACCTGTATACAAGTCAAGAAGTAACAGTTACAATTGAACATGGAACAATAGACTGGTTCAAAATCGGGAAAGGAGTTATGTCAAGGCTGTATATTGTCACCCTGCTTACTTAACTTATATATAGAGCACATCATGCAAAATTCCAGCCTGGATGAACCTCAAGCTGGAATCAAGATTGAGGGGAGAAATATCAGTAACCTCAGATATGTACATGATACCACCCTTATGGTAAAAAGCGAAGAAGAACTAAAGAGCCTCTTGATGAAGGTGAAAGAAGAGAGTGAAAAAGTTGGCTTAAAACTCAACATTGAAAAAACTGAGATCATGGCATATAGTCCCATCACTTCATGGCAAACAGATGGAGGAAAAAGTCGAACAGTGAGAGACTTTTATTTTCTTGGGCTCCAAAATCACTGCAGATGGTAACCGCAACCATGAAATTAAAAGACACTTGCTCCTTGGAAGAAAAGTTATGACAAACCTAGACAGTATATTGAAAAGCACAGACATTACTTTGCCAACAAAGGTCCATCTAGTCAAAGCTATGGTTTTTCCAGTAGTTATGTACGGATGTGAGAGATGGACCATAAAGAAGGCTGAGCGCCAAAGAATTATGCCTTCAGACTGTGATGCTGAAGAAGACTCTTGAGAGTCTCTTGGACTGCAAGGAGATCAATCCAGTCAATCCTAAAGGAAATCAATTCTGATTATTCACCAGAAGGACTGATGAATCCTGGCCACCTGATGCGAAGAACTGACTCTATGGAAAAGACCATCGTGCTAGAAAAGATTCAAGGCAGAAGGAGAAGGGGATGACAGAGGCCAAGATGGTTAGATGGCGTCACCGACTCAATGGACATGAATTTGAGCAAACTCCAGAAAGTAGTGAAGGATAGGGAGACCTGGCGTGCTGCAGACCACAGGATCACAAAGAGCTGAACATGACTGAGCAGCTGAACAACAACAAACAAGTAAAGTGTAAACTACCAAAAAAAAGAATTGGCAAAGGACTTACACAGACCAGAAAAGATACACAACTGGCTAATGGGCACTAAAAAATACACTCAACATCACTAGCCATGAGGGAAATGCAAATCAAAATCACAGTGAGATACCTGTACCCACTAGGATGGCTACAATTAAAAAGTAAACAGGGACTTCCCTGGCAGTCCAGTGGTTAAGACTCAACCCTTTCACCACCATGGCTCCAGGTTCAATCCCTAGGCAGGGAACTAAGATCCTGCAAGTTGCATGACGAAGTATAAATAAATAAAATAAACTTCAGTGAGGATATAGAGAAATCAGAACCCTGGACATTGTCCATGAGAATGTAAAATGGAGCAGTCACTGCAAAACAGGTGGTGGTTCCTCAAAAAATAAAAAGTAGGGTTATCATGTGTGTCTGTGTGCTACGTCGCTTCAGTCACGTCCAGCTCTTCACTGCCCCAGGGACTGTAGCCCACCAGGCTCCTCTGTCCATGGACTTCTCCAGGCAAGAACATTGGAGTGGGTTGCTGTGCCCTCCACCAGGGGATCTTCCAAGATTACCATATGACCCAGTAATTCCATTCCTAGGAACCTATCCCAAAGAACAGATAACAGATATTTAAACAAAAACTTTTATGTCAGCATTCACAGGAGCTATTCACAATAACCAAAAGGTAAAAACAACCAAAACGCCTATCAAGAGATGAATGGATAAACAAACACATGTGGTATATTCATATAATGGAATATCATTCAGTCATACAAAGAAATGAAGTGCTGATACAGGTTACAACATAGATGGATCTAGAAAAAGTTATGCTAAGTGAAAGAAGCAGATACAAAAGGTAACGTACTGTATGATCCCATTTATATGAAATACCCAAACTAGGTAAACCATGGCGGTAGGAGGCCGATGAGTGTTTGCCAGCGGCTGGAGGGAGAGAGGAACAAGGAGTAACTGCTTTAACAGGTTGGGGAATTTTCCTTTTGGAATGATGAAAATGTTTTGTAACTATATAAAGGTTATGGTTGCACAACACTGTGAATGTAGCAAATGCCACCAAATTGTGCCCTTTAAAATGGCTGATTTGATACTATGTCAATTTTATCTCAATGAATAAGGTGTTAGAACAGAAGTGATAACCTTTTATGAAAACAAGTACCCAAACATGTCAAGTTATTTTACTAACAAGTACCCAAACATGTCAAGTTATTTTACTATCAATACTTACTGCTTCCCAACTAAATCAAAATAACACAAATATTTCTTAAACTATCTGAAGATGCTCCTAACCCTTTCCCTAAATCACAATATTTCTCTAGAAAGACAAGAGTGGTATTACAGAAAGCTTCTCAGGCATAATTTACTCAAAGATTTATCTACACTAAAATTTAAAAGATATCTTTTGAAAGCTCAATGAGGTTTTAAACTTACTCACCATGAGCAAAAAGACAAAACAAAACTCAGAAACTCAGCTATCCCAAGTTACTCTGGACTTTATACTTAAAAAGCACAATACAAAAATTTCCATTATTTCTCATGATCATTTTTACAGTATAGTTTCAAATGGGCTGAATGACCTGGCCAGTACTCACTATAAGGACTATGTCCCTACTGACAGTCACTTCCCCTTGCTGTCACCAAGGACTGAAACTTTCCTGAGTCTTGTTTATCTCCTCAACTCCAGTTAAGTCTCCAGGTACCATAAGTTTTTTCTTCAAGAGGCACAAGTACTTGAGCTTGACATCCTGTGTCTCACTTACCAACAGTGTGAAAGCTGGTGGTAACCTTCCTTTTTTTTGCCTCACTTTCTGATCTGTATAATGGGAATAACAGTCACACCTCAGAGGCTCGCTGTGAGAATGTGTCCAAAGCATTTAGCAAACTCCTATCATATAATAAACACTAAACTGCCATCACTATTATTACTGTTCTGTGTTTTCACTGAGACTTTCCTAGGACAGGCTGTCACTGCTAGATTATATCCACTGGATTATGTCTTTACCGCCTCAACTGGCTTTCTTCATTCCTTTTTTAGTAGTCCAAAGGATAGGCACATCATAATCAGATTTACCTTGCATATATTATAAATACATCCTGTTACTCCCCAGCTGAAAAAACCTTCAATGGGTCACTAGTTACTATGACATCAAATCTAATATTTTCTGCCTTTCATCAGCCTCTGTTAACTGCTGTTCTCAAACTCTAGAGTACACTGGAATCATATGGATTGCTTGTTAAAAACATATCGTTGAAAAAAAAAAAAACATATTGTTGGAATCTACTCCTGAAGTTTCCAATTCAGCAAGTATCAAGCAGAAGCCTCAGAATTTGCTTCATAATGAATTTCCAGGTGATTCTGAGGCTNAGGGGATCTTCCAAGATTACCATATGACCCAGTAATTCCATTCCTAGGAACCTATCCCAAAGAACAGATAACAGATATTTAAACAAAAACTTTTATGTCAGCATTCACAGGAGCTATTCACAATAACCAAAAGGTAAAAACAACCAAAACGCCTATCAAGAGATGAATGGATAAACAAACACATGTGGTATATTCATATAATGGAATATCATTCAGTCATACAAAGAAATGAAGTGCTGATACAGGTTACAACATAGATGGATCTAGAAAAAGTTATGCTAAGTGAAAGAAGCAGATACAAAAGGTAACGTACTGTATGATCCCATTTATATGAAATACCCAAACTAGGTAAACCATGGCGGTAGGAGGCCGATGAGTGTTTGCCAGCGGCTGGAGGGAGAGAGGAACAAGGAGTAACTGCTTTAACAGGTTGGGGAATTTTCCTTTTGGAATGATGAAAATGTTTTGTAACTATATAAAGGTTATGGTTGCACAACACTGTGAATGTAGCAAATGCCACCAAATTGTGCCCTTTAAAATGGCTGATTTGATACTATGTCAATTTTATCTCAATGAATAAGGTGTTAGAACAGAAGTGATAACCTTTTATGAAAACAAGTACCCAAACATGTCAAGTTATTTTACTAACAAGTACCCAAACATGTCAAGTTATTTTACTATCAATACTTACTGCTTCCCAACTAAATCAAAATAACACAAATATTTCTTAAACTATCTGAAGATGCTCCTAACCCTTTCCCTAAATCACAATATTTCTCTAGAAAGACAAGAGTGGTATTACAGAAAGCTTCTCAGGCATAATTTACTCAAAGATTTATCTACACTAAAATTTAAAAGATATCTTTTGAAAGCTCAATGAGGTTTTAAACTTACTCACCATGAGCAAAAAGACAAAACAAAACTCAGAAACTCAGCTATCCCAAGTTACTCTGGACTTTATACTTAAAAAGCACAATACAAAAATTTCCATTATTTCTCATGATCATTTTTACAGTATAGTTTCAAATGGGCTGAATGACCTGGCCAGTACTCACTATAAGGACTATGTCCCTACTGACAGTCACTTCCCCTTGCTGTCACCAAGGACTGAAACTTTCCTGAGTCTTGTTTATCTCCTCAACTCCAGTTAAGTCTCCAGGTACCATAAGTTTTTTCTTCAAGAGGCACAAGTACTTGAGCTTGACATCCTGTGTCTCACTTACCAACAGTGTGAAAGCTGGTGGTAACCTTCCTTTTTTTTGCCTCACTTTCTGATCTGTATAATGGGAATAACAGTCACACCTCAGAGGCTCGCTGTGAGAATGTGTCCAAAGCATTTAGCAAACTCCTATCATATAATAAACACTAAACTGCCATCACTATTATTACTGTTCTGTGTTTTCACTGAGACTTTCCTAGGACAGGCTGTCACTGCTAGATTATATCCACTGGATTATGTCTTTACCGCCTCAACTGGCTTTCTTCATTCCTTTTTTAGTAGTCCAAAGGATAGGCACATCATAATCAGATTTACCTTGCATATATTATAAATACATCCTGTTACTCCCCAGCTGAAAAAACCTTCAATGGGTCACTAGTTACTATGACATCAAATCTAATATTTTCTGCCTTTCATCAGCCTCTGTTAACTGCTGTTCTCAAACTCTAGAGTACACTGGAATCATATGGATTGCTTGTTAAAAACATATCGTTGAAAAAAAAAAAAACATATTGTTGGAATCTACTCCTGAAGTTTCCAATTCAGCAAGTATCAAGCAGAAGCCTCAGAATTTGCTTCATAATGAATTTCCAGGTGATTCTGAGGCTGTTGGTTGAGGGATTACACTTTGAGAAGTATTGCTTAAAATATGACCCTTCTGCCTCCTTAAGGGCTTCCCTGGTGGCTGAGGTGGTTAAGGAATTTGCCTGCAATGCGGGAGACCCAGGTTCAATCCCTGGGTTGAGAAGATCCCCTAGAGGAGTAAATGGCAACCCACTCCAGTATTCTTGCCTAGAGAATTCCACAGACAGAAGTGCCTGGCAGGCTACAGTCCAAGGGCCTGAAAAGAGTCAGACATGACTGACTGACATTTTCATACTTTCGTTCTGCCTCCTTAATCTTATTTCTCCCTATTACCGAAACAGAATATACAACTTTCAATAGTTTTACAGGGTATGCCCAACTGTCCTGACCCTGCTATAACTCTGCTGCCCCCAAATACTTTCCTGACTATCCAAATCATACCCATCCTTAAAGCCTGTGGTTCTCAACACCTCCTGCACATTACAATCACCTTGGGGAGGATTTTAAAAACTAGGAGTAGGGGAATTCTCTGGCAGTCCAGTGTTCAGGACAGGGGCACAGGTTCAATCCCTGGTCAAGGAACTAAGATCCCACAAGGTGCACAGTGCGGCCCCAAAACAAAAAACTATGAATGTCCCACCCCTGAGATTCTGGTTCAACTGATCCTGGGACAAGAGTCCCCATGTGATTTTAATAAGCAGCAAAGTTGAGATCTCTACTTTACCTTCAATCTTCTTCCCATCAGAATTAATGAACACTCACTGAATTTTCTCCCCTCCAAATTCCTATAGAGCTATTAGAGAGTAACAAGTTTGCAGTTAGTTACATATGAAACCATGTTACTCTCCACCTTTCATTTTAAATTCATTCTCAAGCTTGATCAATGATTATATCTTGAAGTTCCATCTTAACTATAATACTAGTACAGTGATAATACACAGTAGGAACTCAGTGTGTTTCCTCACCCATTGTGCATTCAAATTGAAATTCAGAGCTTTAAATACTTCTCCTCTACCCAGTTCAGGAAACTATACTCTCTCTCTTTTTAAATACAGTTCTGCAACAAACTCATTTTGTTACTGTGAGTCATTTAACTCCTTCCTTTCCCAATAAATAAACTCAAAAAAAACACTAATGTATCAAAATGCTGTGGAGAATACTAAAATGATTAATAGCATCATAAATGGCTTCACAGTTGCTTCCTTAGAGCAAATGGCCTTTTCTAAATCCATTAAAGACTGTTTCAAAACAGTTAAAGAGAATCAGAGCCCACATATTTAAAGATGCTGAAGCTCTGAATAGTTCTATGATTTGTTTTCTCAACAGATGTGCATCCTTCAAGCCCTGAATTCACGAGATGCATATTAAATTAATCTGTACTTTCATTTTTACATAACACTCCACTCTAGTTTTATAAATATACCACTACATAAAGTAGAACTCCACTGTTGCTTTACGACATTAAATATTAACAGATTTAAAATACATTTTCATTTTAATGCAGTCAAATATGTGCTTGCTAAATATAGGCTATAATATCTTCATTATTTTTGAACTGGCTGATTTCTATCTAGAATATGAAAAGTAACAAATTTGCTTGTAACTAAAGATCCAGTGACACCTAGTATTTAAAAATACTAACTCAACACTTCATAAATTAATTTAGGATTTCAACTAAATAACTTAATTTTAATTCTGTAGTTATTTAACAGTCTACTTAAATTTCTTAGAAATTTTACTTCTTACAAAATCATTTATCTTCATTAAGAGAATGAACCGGTATATTATATCAGAAGCAACAGGAATAGAAGTCAGGAGACTTGGGTTCCAGTGTGATTCATCAGCTATATAATCCAGATCAAGTCTCAGTCTCTCTATACTTAAGTAATCTCAGCTGTAAAATGAAAAAGTCTAACTTGACCATTTCCAAGTTTTCTTTTACTTTATGATTCCATAATCTATGAAACTCAAGAAACATAAGCATTAACCAGATGGATCCCATTAAAGGCAAAACAAGCTTATGTATTGATTGATTGGGAGAGCATCTATCTTTGGAAAACCTAAGTGCTTTCACACAAACAGATTGTTCCTCAGGTCTGTTTTATTCAACTAGGTGAAAAAGGAAACAAAATCCATCAAGCATGGAGTTTTTAAACATTTTTTGCGTCATACTCTAGATGACTGGAATATTTGGATGTCACAATACCAATTTAAGGTTAAAGTGTTTTGGAAAATAGGTGTCCTAGAAAACCAGGACAGGACAGTTATAAAGCCAACTGAAAGAGGATTCTAACAATTACTACTTGGGCTATGTGAGAAACAGTGCGTCAGGACAGCATTTTATTACTTTTAAAATAGTTATTTCCACTCTGAATCCGAATTTGAAATATCAGGTGACTACAGCAGCACCTATGATGTGTCTTCCTACTCAGACTTTGCCAGCTCAAGTTTCTGGATGGCCTTCAACAACTGTAATAGGAAGATGACAAAGGAGAGGACAGTCAAAAGCAATCTGTATAGCCGAAACCTGCACGGAAATAAAAGGCAAGCGGCAAAAGACCTTAACTTTAGTGACAGTTTGAAACTCCTGAATTCTGATTTCTTATCAAGCCTCCTTACCACCTGCAATTGCTATGTGGAAAGTACCACATTTAGTTCACATTTCCTAATGCCCCATTACATATCTCAAAGAATTACAGCACCTGTCAATTAACACCTAATGACCCAGCATCAACCTTTCTGAAATGGAAACTCGAGACTGAACAATTACATCTCAAAATGTTAGAAAAATCTCATTTCAAAACCACCCCCAGGAATTATTTTATTCATTTTATTTCCAAAAAAGAAAAAACTACCCAAGAATTAGGGTGGTGGGAGGGATAAACTGGCAGAGCAGAGGATTTTTAGGCATTTAAAATACTCTGTATATTATTACAATGGATAAATGTTACTACACGTTTCCAAACCCATAGTATGTACAGTACAAAGAATCAATCCTAAATTAAACTATGGATTTTGGGAGATTATGTATCAATGTAGGTTCATAATTATAACAAATGTACTACTTGCGTAGCGAATATCGATAATGGGGGAGGCTATGCATCTGTGAGAACAGAGTAGATAGGAAATCTCTGTACCTTCCCCTCAGCTTTCCTGTGAACCTAAAACTGCTCTAAAAAATAAAGTCTAGGGACTTCCCCAGTAATCCAGAGGTTAAGATTCCAACCTTCTACTGCAGGGGGTGTGGGTTCAATCCCTGGTAGAGGAACTAAGATCTCCCATGCCGTGTGGCCAAAAATAAATAAAGTCTTTTTAAAAAACTACCAAAGTAACATGTTAGGATAGAAAATATTTTAATAAACAACTGGACATCCCTATGGGCTTCCCAGGTGGCCCAGCGGTATAGAATTCACCTGCCGATGCAGAAGACACAGGAGGCATGATTAATCCTGGTTCAAGAAGGTCCCTTGAAGAAGGAAATGGCAACCCACTCCAACATTCTTGCCTGGGAAATCCTACAGACAGAGGAGCCTGGCAGGCTACAGTCCATGGGGTCACAGAGTTGGACACGACTTAGTAACTAAACAACAAGGCTGCTGCTGCTGCTGCTGCTGCTGCTGCGTCACGTCAGTCGTGTCCGACTCTGTGCGATCCCATAGACGGCAGCCCACCGGGCTCTCCCATCCCTGGGATTCTCCAGGCAAGAACACTGGAGTGGGTTGCCATTTCCTTCTCCAACGCATGAAAGTGAAAAGTGAAAGTGAAGTCGCTCAGTCCTGTCTGACTCTGAGCAACCCCATGGACTGCAGCCCACCAGGCTCCTCCGTCCATGGGATTTTCCAGGCAAGAGTACTGGAGTGGGGTGCCATTGCCTTCTCCGACACAACAAGGCAAAACTCACTATTAAAAGAATAAATTCAGGGATGTCCCTGGTAATCCAGTGGTTAAGACTCCGTGCTTCCAATGCAGGGGGCTTGAATTCGATCCCTGGTCAGGGAAAAAAAGAGATCCTACATGTCATGAGGTGAGGCCAAAAGATGGAAAAGAAAGAAAGAATAAGTTTAAGTGGATTCATCAGTAAATTAAAAAAATCTTCTTCCAGAAGAAGCTTCTCTTCCAGTTGTAACAGAGGGAAAAAAGGATTTATTATATATCTCCATAATCTACTTTTTTTAGCAGCTTCCACCCATAAGTGGCAAGCAGTAATGACAAGAATGATTAGGCAAATGATAACAAAGATGCATGAAGGTATATAATGTTCAGATAGTTTGAAATAATAATTACTTTCAACCAACCTCTGAGATCTTTCTGTGTAACTCAATATAAAATGCAAGTTCTTTTAGCTACATGTTCACTGATACAACTGAAATTATATAACCTAAATCTACTGAGGGGTTTGATTTTTATAAAAAAAAAAAAATCTGATGAATTCAAAGCTACAAAACATGAAGGGGTGAGGGAACAGGAATCTGAAACAGATGGCATCTCTTAAATTTTTTTTTCCCTGAGTCCATCTTGAACACAATCTCAATAATGTCAAAATCCAATTTAGCTCTCCAAATAATTAACCTACAAAACATAAAATGCTAATTTTGAAGTAAATTCATTCTTTTTTTTTTCTTCCCAGCTTCTATATTAGGCAGAAATGAGTAGAGACAAGTTAGATGTTAAGTAGAGAAAAACTATCCTTCCACAAATTATAAAGTTCTTTCATGAAAACCTTCTTTCATTTATCTGAGGCCATTGAAGCAGTTTCTATCAAGACTGGTGAGAATAAAGTCTGTCTATGATATCAGCCTTTTTTTTCTGGATACGATGATTATTTATCCTTACTAGAAACCAAATTATAGCTCCAAAAAGAAATAAGCTCTAAAACAGAAACAAGCTCTGGAAGAATATTCATTTGGTTTGAGTAAAGCATTGCCTGGCATTTCTGAAACATTTCCACAGTAATTCACTTCTGGTTTGGCAATTCCAATAAAGTTAACTGTACTTTGTTCAGTATATATTCTAGTATGCTATATAAACCTTCCCAATCTTTCCTAAGGCTTTCTGAGATCATCTAAGAGACAGACGTTAAAGGAAGGTTTAGTCATTTTTAGATTTCCTGACAAGCAAATTCCATAACTGACAACTGCAAATATTCGTGGAATGGCCACATACGTTGTTTAAGTGGAAAAGGTCATTGAGAAAAGTATCATATGTAACAGTCTCTTTTACTGCCCACATTTCTGATATATCTTTTTACAGCTAGTATCTTGTGTCTTATACCAAAATAAATTATTTAAGTTTTATGAGAAGATAGAGAAAAAAATGAGAGCTTCTCATGGCTTTACCAAAGCAAGATAATACGGTCTCAACTTTAAGATTCAAAAGATGCTGAAAAATAATGATCCAGGAAAACCGTTAAATGTTTAGATATATAGTAAAGACTTTACAATCTCAGAAAAGCCATTTAGAAAGTTGAATAACCTTACAAAAAGTCTACGACGATAGTAAAAAATATAACTTCAATTCTTTAAAAAAAGTGTAAGTATCTTATCAATAATTTAAAATATATCCATTCAGTTATCAATTGGACCAATATCTATTGGGTGCCTATTACGTAGCTGCAGTGATGGATAAAATTTAAAATAGTATTTGTACCTCAATGAGCATGCAACATAGCTGGACAGTTTTATTTTTAAAAAAATTCAACTTTGTTTAAGAAAAACACAAAGAAGAAATATATTTGAAAATTCTCTCAAAATTATGGAAAACCTATAAACTTCTCTAAAAAGTAATACTGAATTACACATTTTGTAACCGCTTTTCACACACAAAAAACTATTATTAAAGCAAGTTATTTATCTGTTGAATATAAAGTACATTTAAAAATTTTAAATTACCAGGAATTCCCTGGTGATCCCATAGTTAGGACTTCGTGCTTTACTGCAGGAAGTGTGATCCCTAGTCAGGGAACTAAGGGCTTCCCAGGTGGCTCAGTCGTTAAGGAGCCGCATGCTAACACGGGAGACACGGAGTTCAATCCCTGGGTCGGGAAGACCTCTGGAGGAGGAAATGGCAAACAACTTCAGTATTCTTGCCTGGAGAATCCCATGGACAGTCTGGAGAGCTTCTGTCCATGAGGTCACAAAGAGTCCGACACCACTGAACATGCAGACACAGGGAACTAAGATCCTGTAGACCACTCTGCATAACCTCCCCCAGCCCCCAAAATTACTGACTTTAAGCTACATCAAAAAGCAAACTATATGAGCTGAAAATCTGACATACAACAGGTTACAAATTAACTGTATTGTTTTAAAATCTACAAAACAATTAACAAAGATTTCATGTTTCTGAGATATGTTTCTATGTCATCATCACAAAAGACTTAAGGGCAGAAATTCATTCCATTTCACTTATTTTACATATGAAGTGAAATCGCTCAGTCGTGTCCGACCCCGTGGACTGTAGCCCACCAGACTCCTCCGTCCATGGGATTCTCCAGGCAAGAATACTGGAGTGGGTTGCCATTTCCTTCTCCAGGGGATCTTCCCGATTATACATAATTCATCTTTCAACTGGAAGGTGCTTNCCATGGGATTCTCCAGGCAAGAATACTGGAGTGGGTTGCCATTTCCTTCTCCAGGGGATCTTCCCGATTATACATAATTCATCTTTCAACTGGAAGGTGCTTCCATTTAAAGCTGTTATTTAAATACATTAAACCCCCCCTCCCCCGCCCTTTTATAAAACTGATTAAAATTCTAACTCATGCTACTTATGAAGAAACTGAATCTCTGGTAGGTTCCATGACTTAACCTAAGGTCAACAACTATCCAGAGGCAGTCCTGGTTCAATCCCAGATTTGCCTAACCTCAAAGCCAATACTTCCAATTGACCACAATTATCTCCTTAAAAGATTAAGAGATAGGCTCAAAAGCAGGGAACCTTGTCTCCCTCTCTCTTTGAACGTTCAAGTATCTATTCTGAGACATCTATAACCACACAGAACCTACAATTCAGTCTCTGATTGAAATATAAATGAAGAGGATCTTTCTGCTTCATTTAAACTAGGGCAAGCTCACTGGCAGGTAAGAAAGATGTTGGCAAAGGCTTGCCTCAACATGTCTCGCTTAGACCTCTATGTTCTGAAGGTCCCCCAAGTCTATTTGTTATAAACACGCATACCTACCAAACAAGGATATGCCAGACTAGACTATAGGTTGGTGCTTTTCAGGATTGCACTTTTCTAAAATTCAGACCAGACTTAATACTGATCTAGGAGACTTGGTTGACTATGTCAATCTGGCACTTCTCAAACATTCGAAGCATCATTTATGGGAAGCAAACCCAGTTCCACCCTCTTTCTGTTACTCTGTGATGCCTGCACCACTTGCGGAGTGAAGGACCGTTCCTGTAAAGACACTGGGGCTAGAGAGCAGCAAAGGAAGAAGTGGGGGAAGCGCACGGAAGTTGTGAGGAGGGAGGTCTCCTTACCCACTCTACTGCCCTAGCTCTGCCAAGGGCGGCTCCCCGCGGTGCCCAGCCGACTCACAACCCCCACAACCCTAGAAGCCGGGCTCTATCCCTTCGAGGTGGGCAGAAGAGTCGGGCAATGGAAGTATAAGATTGCCCCATCTACCTCGCCAGGGTCCGAGCTCTCCTTTTGGACCCAGAGGATGCCCCCCTCTTTCAGAGATAACCCTCCAGGTGGCAAACTCCCGGTCTACATCGGCCGAAGTCTTCAGTGTACGAGGGAGCGCCTCCTCCGCAACCTCGACCGGACCGCCCGAAACTCTCCGTCAGCCGTGACCCCCCAACCCTTCCATTCCACCTCCGCAACCCTCTAGTCACACACGCCGGCCTCCGCCCCACCCAGTATCTCCGCGCTCCCCTCCGCGATTTGGAGAAGGGGGTCCCCCACAAGCCCCCAGATAACACACACACACACTCAGTCTCCAGCCTCCTGGACCTCGTCGAAGACGGAGCGAATACCTGGTCTGGCCGTGCTTCGGGACTCAGACGGGGCGGGAGCAGTCCCCTCCCGGAGGCGCCGAGTGCTTCTCTACCCACCCGCAGCGTTAGCTTCTCTCTTTCCCAGGAAAGGGAGGGAGGAGAGGTGCGGGAGGGGAGGGGTAAGGCGAGGAGCCGAGGGGCGGCTAAAGCCGATCCGGAACCTCTAGCGCTGGCCCCACCCTCGGCCCGGCGCAGAGCACCCTGGCCCTCCCGATAGGACAAACTTAAAGCCGGCAGTGAGAAATGAACACCACCACTTCCGGGTCATCCCCGGCCGTCGCCCCTCCTTAGCAACCGCGTGGGGTTGCTAAGCGGAAGCGCCTTCAAAGACAACCGCCCCCATTACTTCTGGGACCATCAGGAGGTAACTGGGAATGTATGCTCCTCTTGGGTAACACACTCTTACCTTCTGCTCCTGGTCTTGGACTGAACACCAGCTTGTCTGCCAAAGTCACGAAGCCAATTCTGCTTTTCCCTTCGCTTGTACTCTCCCTGCGAGCCCCCAGCCACTATTTACTCCTTGTTCCTCACTCCCTGAATCCCGGGCGGACCTACTGACTCCTCCTAAGGCTCTCTCAGGTCCCTCCAGGGAGTTACTTTCTGGCGGTTTAGCAAGCATCTCCCTCTTGTGGATTTTCAGTTATGTTTCAACTGGTCTTTTAAATCTCTTCCGTTTGGGGTGGGAGGTGGGAGGGGGGTTCATGTTTGGGAGTTCGTGTAAAAAAATAAATACAAAAAAATAAAAAATAAAATAAAAAATAAAAATAAAATTAAAAAAATAAATCTCTTCCGTTATAAAACCTTTTTCATGCACTTCGTTCTCATGTGACAAGCCCTTGAAACCCAATGGTGAGAAAGTTTCACCCATCTTCTCTTTTGTAAGGATTGCACTTGCTTGTGTATGATCTGGAAATAATTAATTCTTAAAAAAAAAAAAAAAACGAGAAGAGGCCAAAGGAAGCCGTTCATCACATTTGGGAAAGAGGAAGACATTTAATCTACTCAGAGTAAACTTTCATTCCTGTACTGTGGACAAGAAAAGTTAATAAGAGACCTCATATAGCCTTGTGCTGAAGTGATCTGAGTTTGAAATATATTGGGAAAACCACTTCTTGGAGCAAAATCCATCTACATAATTAATGCTCTTTTTAGAAAAAATTACCTATATGTTTATGGCAGTTAAATATTCAGAGACGTGTAATCAGGCATTCAGAGAAAAATGAGTGTACATTTTGGCTTAACTTTCCTGTCTGGAACAGATCTGCTCAAAAGCAGTAAAGCTAAACAGTTCAGTTCAGTTGCTCAGTCATGTCCGACTCTTTGCGACCCCATGAATTGCAGCACGCCAGGCCTCCCTGTTCATCACCGACTCCTGGAGTTCACTCAAACTCATGTCCATCGAGTCAGTGATGCCATCCAGCCATCTCATCCTCTGTCGTCACCTTCTCCTTCTGCCCCCAATCCCTCCCAGCATCAGGGTCTTTTCCAATGAGTCAACTCTTCGCATGAGGTGGCCAAAGTATTGGAGTTTTAGCTTCAACATCAGTCCTTCCAGTGAACACCCAGGACTTATCTGCTTTAGAATGGACTGGTTGGATCTCCCTGCAGTCCAGGGGACTCTCAAGAGTCTTCTCCAACACCACAGTTCAAAAGCATCAATTCTTCGGTGCTCAGCTTTCTTCACAGTCCAACTCTCACATCCATACATGACCACTGGAAAAACCATAGTCTTGACTAGATGGACCTTTGTTGGCAAAGTAATGTCTCTGCTTTTGAATATGCTATCTAGGTTGGTCATAACTTTCCTTCCAAGGAGTTAGCATCTTTTAATTTCATGGCTGCAGTCACCATCTGCAGTGATTTTGGAGCCAAAAAATAAAATCTGCCACTGTTTCCCCATCTATTTCCCATGAAGTGATGGGACCAGATGCCATGATCTTCGTTTTCTGAAATGTTGAGCTTTAAGCCAACTTTTTCACTCTCCTCTCTCACTTTCATCAAGAGGCTTTTTAGTTCCTCTTCACTATCTGCCATAAGGGTGGTGTCATCTACATATCTGAGGTGATTGATATTTCTCCCGGCAATCTTGATTCCAGCTTGTGCTTCTTCCAGCCCAGCGTTTCTCATGATATACTCTGCATGTAAGTTAAATAAGCAGGGTGACAATATACAGCCTTGACGTACTCCTTTTCCTATTTCGAACCAGTCTGTTGTTCCATGTCCACTTCTAACTGTTGCTTCCTGACCTGCATATAGGTTTCTCAAGAGGCAGGTCAGGTGGTCTGGTATTCCCATCTCTTTCAGAATTTTCCAGTTTATTGCTGGATCGTGGAAAAAGGAAGAGAGTTCCAGAAAAACATCTATTTCTGCTTTATTGACTATGCCAAAGCCTTTGACTGTGTGGATCACAATAAAGCTTAATAGTAGTTCCTCAATTGTTCTCTAGTCCAACAGTTCCCAGCCTTTTTGGAGCCAGGGACCAATTTCATAAAAAGACAATTTTTCCACCAACCTGGGTTGGGGGGAATGGTTTTAGGATGATTCAAGCACATTTTGTTTATTATGTACTTTATTTCTACTATAATTACATCACTTCCACCTCAGATCATCAGGCATTAGATCCCAGAGGTTGGGGACCCCTGCTCTAGTCCATGGCAGTGAATGTCTTTGCAACTACTGGCTATTGGTCATAATAATTTGGGCATAATAATTTTACTGGTTATGATAGCCTTAGTCACCAATATTGAACAGTTGTCCACCTATCCAGGGCAGAGGGAATGAGCTTTGGTAACTTTAAAGAAACAACAGATCTGTTAGTTTCTTGTACATGTGAGACAGTGTTAAATTAGTTCACCAGAGAGAGTCTATTTAGCAAAACCTGAAGGAAATAGCTTCAGGTTCAAATGTCAGTAGTACATTGTTAAAGAAGTCTAAAACATTTCAACCCTTGCCCTGGACATGCATACATGTGGGAGTACACACAAACAAAATGCAAATAGAATCTGAGTCCCTCTAGTCAGATTTAAAGGACAATTAATTGTTCTTTAAAAATACACTGGCTATAATTAGAAAAATAGAGCTTGGTATTTCAATTGCCAACAGGTTAAGTATTTAAAAATTTTTAATTTGAAAAGTAAACAAGAAGCCCAATGAGCAACAACTTATCTAAAATGAAACTATGCTGGACTTAGATGTCTTTAAATATTAATAACATAAATATAGTAAATTCGTTCTATAGAAAAAAATGTTTTATTGGGTAATAGTAGTTTGCTAAGTTGCTTCAGCCGTGCCCAACTCTGTGTGACCTCATAGACGGCAGCCCACCAGGCTCCCTCATCCCTGTGATTCTCCAAGCAAGAACACTGGAGTGGGTTGCCATTGCCTTCTCCAATGCATGAAAGTGAAAAGTGAAAGTGAAGTCGCTCAGTCGTGTCCGACTCTTAGCGACCCTATGGACTGCAGCCCACCAGGCTCCTCTGTCCATGGGATTTTCCAGGCAAGAGTACTGGAGTGGGGTGCCAGGTGCCATTGCCTTCTCCTAGTTGGTAGTTTAAGCCAATATAAAACTGCAAATTCCTATGCATCATTCATTTTTCCTGTTGTCTGAAGAAATATGACATACAGTAGCATTTACATCTTCTCTTCTTACAATTTAACAAAATTATTCAGTTAGTTTTGTGTAGGTGTATGAATACCTGGCTTGATTCCTAAATGATCACTTGACTTATTTAATTCCATCATTTTCAATACACTCATTACTTGCAGACCTCTAAAGATGTATAGCATAGGTGTATACATTTATGAAAACTTGTACACTGAAAACATATGCATTTTATTGTATGAAAATCCACCTAAATACTGATAAATATTTTAAAATTCAAATAAATAAGTATATAGCACAATCCACACCTAAAATTAGCTATGTGAGCTTAACTACACTTTCAGGATTTTGTGAGCAGTATCACAGAACTCCATAGTCTTTTTTTAAAAACTATTATCCATATCAACTTTTTATTTTTTAAACTTTATGTACTTATTTTGGTCATGCCATGCAGCATGTGGGATCTTACTTCCCTGACCAAGGATGGAACCCACAACCTCTGTAATGGAAATGCAGAGTCTTAACCCCTGGACCACCAGGGAAGTCCCCAGGAATCCATATTCTTAATATGAACCATAATTAAGACAGTGCTCTCAAATCTAGGATAGATCTCAAACAGCCTTGAAGGTCAATACTGTACCTTCATCCTTCAGATCAATACAGGATACCTCTAACCTTTTTCTCAATCTCTTCAAAGCTTTTTGTCATTTTTTAAATTGTCCTTTGTAATCATTTAAGAAAGAATTAGGTTATCTAAGGGGACAACCGAGGATGAGATGGCTGGATGGCATCACGGACTCGATGGACATGAGTCTGAGTGAACCCCGGGAGGAGATCAATACAGGATACCTCTAACCTTTTTCTCAATCTCTTCAAAGCTTTTTGTCATTTTTTAAATTGTCCTTTGTAATCATTTAAGAAAGAATTAGGTTATCTAAGGGGACAACCGAGGATGAGATGGCTGGATGGCATCACGGACTCGATGGACATGAGTCTGAGTGAACCCCGGGAGGTGGTGATGAACAGGGAGGCCTGGCGTGCTGCGATTCATGGGGTTGCAAAGAGTCAGACACGACTGAGCGACTGAACTGAACTGAACTGAATGTTTATTTTTTGGAAACCCAATACTGTTAATCAATGATTAATATTTAAATATTCAAATATTCTTAGACTTCCATTGGCATCTCCAAATACAAAAGACAAAACAGACAAACATAAAGACACCAAAATTAATACTTGGTATCAGTTAGAAGAAAAACCTAGATTTACTGTTTATCTGCCTAAGCAATATACAACACACAAGGCATGGCCCCCTGCACAAGGGACTTACAGAAACTCACTTAGGATTCATGTGACATAAGCAATATAATGTTTAGACTTAGGAAGAGAAGGCTAAAGATATAACAGCTATTATTAAATACTTGAAGGTTGTTTTGGAAAGGAGAAACTTGTTCTGTTATTTCAAGGATAGAACCAAGAACAAGAGGGGAATTAAGAAAAAAAATTTTTTTAATTTCTTTTGGTTGCACTGGCATTCGGGGGCTACTCTTCATTGTGGTGCATGGGCTTCTCATTATGGTGGCTTTTGTCGCAGAGCATAGGCTTCCAGTGCACAGGTTTCAGTAGTTGCAGCAAGCGGGCTCAGTAGTTATGGGCTTAGTCACTTTGAGGCATGTGGAATCTTCCCAGACCAGCGATTGAACCCTTGTCCCCTGCATTGGCAGGTGAATTCTTATCCACTGTACCACCAGGAAAGTCCCAAAATCAAATTTTTAACTCATAGCATTTTCAATTAGCACTGCCAGCTAATAAAATAGTCCATCTACTGGAAAGCTGTAGGTGGCTTGAGTTGAATAAGATAGCTTCTAACGCTCCTCCCAGTTTTGGGGAATTCAGTGAAAACGTTTCCCACCTCCACAGGTTATCCTCAAAGGTAAAAGGAACCATTGTAACAATGTTAGTTGGACTAAGACCCAGCTGAATCTTCAATTTTTCCAAAAGTGAGTTAGCTTGAAGAATTCAAAATACGATAAGATTTGGAAGCAGTGTATATATAATATGCGAAAAGTTCAGTTAGTTTAGGCTTTATTTTTCTGCTTTTTAAAAAAAATGGTATTGGTCATCTCATAAATAAACCTGAGCAGACTATAATTTTCATTATAGTATTATCTGCCTTTTGAAACTATGTAAACATAAAATTTGTATGAACCTCACAAATTCCATTAGCATTCAAAAATTCCATAACAGTAGCTTTAGTCATTGTTTGCTCAGGAATTTAACACTAATTATTTGAATAATCCATTCAAAAAGAAAAGCCAGATTAAACATTGTGAAGATGGGTACAAAATTAAAACTTACTTTGTTTAATATATACATTTCATTTTTTTATTCAGTTTCAACATAAAATAGGGAGCCTATACTTATGTTTCAGTCAGTTCAGTTGCTTAGTCGTGTCCTACTCTTTGCAACCCTGCAGCACGTGGACTGCAGCACGCCAGACTTCCCTGTCCATCACCAACTCCCAGAGCTTGCTCAAACTCATGTCCATTGAGTCAACATGTCCATTGGATGGTGATACCATCCACCCATCTCATCCTCTGTCATCCCCTTCTCCTCTTGCCTTCAATCTTTCCCAGCATCAAGGTCTTTTCCAATGAGTCAGTTCTTCACATCAGATGGCCAAAGTATTGGAGCTTCAGTTTCAGCCTAAGTCCTTCCAAAAATTATTGAGGATTGATCTCCTTGTGGTCCAAGGGACTCTCAAGAGTCTTCTCCAACACCACAGTTCAAAAGCATCAATTCAAAGTATTGTCTCTGCTTTTTAATATGCTGTCTAGGTTGGTCATAGCTTTCCTTCCAAGGAGCAAGTGTCTTTTAATCTCATGGCTGCAGTCACCATCTGCAGTGATGATGAAGCCCAGGAAAATAAAGTCTCTTACTGTTTCCAGTTTCCCCGTCTATTTGCTACAAAGTGATGGGATCGGATGCCATGACCTTCATTTTTTGAATGTTGAGTTTTAAGCCAGCTTTTTCACTCTCCTCTTTCACCTTCATCAAGAGGTTCTTTCATTCCTCTTCACTTTCTGCCATAAGGGTGGTGTCATCTGCATATCTGAGGTTATTGATATTTCTCCCGGCAATCTTGATTCCAGCTTGTGCTTCATCCAGCCCGGCATTTTGCATGATGTGCTCTGCATGTGAAATAAATAAGCGGGGTGACAATACATACAGCCTTGACATACTCCTTTCCCAATTTTGAACCAGCTGGTGTTCCATGTCCAGTTCTAATTGTTACTTATTGACCTGCATACAGATTTCTCAGGAGGCAAGTAAAGTGGTCTGCTATTTCCATCTCTTTAAGCATTTTCCAGTTTGTTGCAACCCACACAAAGGCTTTAGCGTAATGATGCAGAAGTAGACGTTTGTCTGGAATTCTCTTGCTTTTTCTATGATCCAACGGATGTTGGCAATTTGATCTCTGGTTCCTCTGCCTTTATCTTAATCCAGCTGGAACATCTGGAAGTTCTTCAGTCACGTACTGTTGAAGCCTAGCTTGGAAAATTTTGAGTATTACTTTGCTAGTGTATGAGATGACTGCAATTGTGCAGTAGTTTTAACATTACTTGGCATTGCCTTTCTGTGGGACTGGAATGAAAATGGATCTTTTCCAGTCCTGTGGCCACTGCTGAGGTTTCCAAATTTGCTGGCATATGGAGAGCAGCACTTTCATAGCATCATCTTTTAGGATTTGAAGTAGCTCAGCTGGAATTCCATTACCTCCATTAGCTTTGTTTGTAGTGATGCTTCCTAAGGCCCACTGACATCGCACTCCAGGATGTCTGGCTCTAGCTGAGTGATCACACCATCACGATCATACTTATGTTTAGATGGGGCTAAACTGCAATCTACATTTTAAAAAAGCTTTGACAAGGAAACAGATGACATGAGACCTCTGACTAATAGAGTTGTATGTATGTGCTGTATGCTCAATCGTGTTTAGCTCTTTATGATCCCATGGACTGTAGCCTGCCAGACTCCTCTGTCCGTGGAATTTTCCAGGCAAGAATACTGGACTGGGTTGCTATTTCCTACTCCAGGGATATTCCTGACCCAGGGATCAAACCTGCATCTCTTGCCAGGGATCAAACCCATGTCTCTTGCATCTCCTCACTGGCAGCTGGATTCATTAACACTGCACCACCTGGGAAGTCTGCCTAATAAAGTCACTTTGTTGCTAAGTCACTTGTGTCCATCTCTTTACGACCCTATGGACTGTAACCCACCAGGCTCCTTTGTCCATGGGATTCTCCAAGCAAGGATACTGGGGTGGGTTGCCAGGCCCTCCTTAATATAGTTGGATATCACTAACAATTGTATATTTTGAAAGGATTGTATTTGAAAATACTGCAGTTTCTTTAGGTCAAAATTTTTGGGAAACAATTACATATCAAAATTAGACTTTATTAGACACATTTTCCATCAAGTTCCTCTCTCCATCAATGAAAAATAGCAAATCAGGTTTCAAATCCATCAAAAGCCTAATTATCAAGGGAGAACTTAGGATAAAACTCTGGTCCCAATTCAGTAACAGTATATTTAATATCTAAGCAAAAAATATAATCTATAGTCATCAGGACCTATTTTGGAAGTTCATAAAATCAGGCCTGTATAGTGATTTGCATTTGGAAGGAATAAAATAGAAATACCTAGTAGGATAAAATCTTAGAAAGCACACACATGGATAGTTTTATGAAAATAAGTATTCATTTATTAAAAACAAACTTCAGAAAAGTATGTCTGTTAAACATGGCTAACTTTGATAACAGGAAGTCAGTGAGCAAAAAGCCTGATGAGGAAGAAAAATATCAGTTACTAAGTACTACTATACCCACTTTGACTATACCCCCGGTTATCTTGAAAAGCATGATAGTAGCTCTAAGGACTTTAGACAGTTCTGGGTTTATGGCACGATCTGTCTTTCATGTTTTATTGATTTCCAACTTTAAAAGCATAGGCCCAAAGGGTAAGATTTTATGACACTAAACCAAAGGTATATTCTAGGGAAATTCCTCTCTTTTAAAGTAGTCTATGGAATTTTCCTGTCTGATTCCACTATGGAATTCCACTATTCCAATATAAAAAATTTTTATATTTTTGCTGTTGTTTTCAGAAGCTTTATTAATCCTTTAAACCTTAGGACCAAACTGCCCATAAATTTTTCTATGGAGAAGGTAGACAGCCATCCAGATTTTTGCAACATTGCTTCTTTGGCCCCCTTTCTTAAAAAGGGTATAGGTTCAGTTTAATTAACATTACTTTTTTAATGTGTAAAAATGTACCTCTGCTTTTTTAAAGCAAATAAAAGGAAGAAAAATATGGCATCATTCCAATAATCAAATGCCAATAAAATGGCAACAGTACAAAGATCTAAGCAAATCTAAAATACAGCAGATTCATAATTAGAATATCATGTAATAATTTTAGCAAGTTTAATAACAGGTAAAGGAAACCAAATACTGTGTTAACCGTAATCTTACAAAATTTCCAATATCATAACTGCTTGCTTTTGAATAACTAAATGTAAAAAAGCCTCATTTTTTAAATTAAATGCCTACTCAACAAAACTAATTGGAACAAATACATTTATGCAAATTTACATCCTAGAATACCAGAGTAAACAGGAGACATCAGTCAAGGGTGAATAAGAAAGTTCTATTCTTTTTCATCATCTGTGTGATCAGGTGGCAAAGGGCATGCTCTGTGGAAAGAAAAGAGAACTTCAGTAGTCACCCAAGTCAAATGTTTTAAAAACAAAACATGAATAGTTTTTAAAAATTTACATAAATCAAGAATATTAACAGTGCAGTGGATCTGGTCAAGTGACTAGAAATGAGAGAAAATTAAACTCCCATAAACTGACAAATCCCTACAGATTCCAAATACTAAAGTGACAAAAATTTTTAATAATCTATTTTGCCTCTTAATTTGCCAAGTCAGTTCCCCCTTTAGAATATTTTGCCATTTTTATTTAAGAGGGAATCTCTATTTCTATACCATCTTCTTTCAATGTGTTAAGTAGATTGATGAAGCAGTATAATCCTTCAGCAAGAATTCTGTAATAGAAAGCAAAAAAATTCAACCATTCCACTTGAACAGAGAAAACAGCAAGTTGTCATATTTGACTGTATATCCTTTGGAATTTATGAATGTATTATCTAATTAGAAAATGCCCAAATTGTATCGTTGGCATATGGTAAACATAGCTTTTGAAAAACAGCTTACATTATCCCAAAGTCCTCTGGTACTCAGTATAATTTTTATAAAGAAAAAGTCAATTAAAAATTTTAAATCAAAATTTTTTAAAGCTGATAAAGATTTGTGAAATCTATCCTAAAACAGTCAGTTTTCAAATTAGATCTAGACATAGAGCTAGAAGGCAAAAGAAGGAAGCTAAAACAAGGATATTCTGACTTGGTGTAACATTACCATTGACTCATCCACTATTACATTACCAAGAGGTCTTCATTGTACTTTCCTGGAAATTAAATGAAGTTAACAAATGAACACTATTGTAATCCAAAATTCTTTTCTTCAAAGACCTGATTTAAGGTTTTAAGAAGACAGTTTTTCTTGATTCAGATTCTCCCCTACGCAACAAGGAAATTTACCCTGCCTTTGTGAGAATAATAAAGCCATTAAGAGTAGCCATATTCCCGATAAAGAACTAGGGAGATTATAATAGAAGTCCTTCTGATATACTGATAGTTTTCTATTTATAATCAATAATAAACTATTGAAAGAGTTCCTATCACAAGGAAAAAAAATTTCTATTTCTTCAATGCATCAATATGAGATAGATGTTCACTAAACCTATTGTGGTAATCATTTTATGATGTAGGTAAGTCAAATCACTAGACTGTACACCTTAAACTTACATAGTGCTGTTTGTCAATTACGTCTCAGTAAAACTGGGAGAAAAAAGTCAATCTATTGATTTACTATAAAGGGATAAATGCAACTCTCAATAACAAATCCAAGAAAGAGGCTTAGTTTTATGTCACAGATTTTATTATACTATGGATCAAAGTTCTTTATGAGACTATATGTGTAATCTTTCACTATATGATAGGAAACCTGCAATATAGGTTTTATTGCTTTGATGATCAATGGTACAGCCATATTTGGCTATATTGCCAAATATTTTGTTTCTTTAATTGAAGTCACAAATAATTCAAGAGCATTGCTGAATATTCTTGAATATTGACTATTAGTTTGTTCATATTAGAATGAGAAAGAATAAGGAAGAATGGTGCCAGTAAATGAGAAGAAGATCCTAAAAGAGACTTTTAGGATCATGACAATAAGTCTTTAAAAAAAACTTTGTCCAAAAATGTATCCTCTTGCTTGTTGATTTTATTTTAACAGAAATGATAATAGTGATATAGCCACAAAGTATAAAGTTCAGCTGCTGCTCCAGAATTTGACATTCCTTTTGCTGCTGCTGCTGCTAAGTCACTTCAGTCGTGACTGACTCTGTGTGACCCCATAGACAGCAGCCCACCAGGCTCCCCCATCCCTGGGATTCTCCAGGCAAGAATACTGGAGTGGGTTGCCATTTCCTTCTCCAATGCATGAAAGAGAAAAGTGAAAGTGAAGTTGCTCAGTCTGTCCGACTGTTAGCGACCCCATGGACTGCAGCCCACCAGGCTNGCTAAAACAAGGATATTCTGACTTGGTGTAACATTACCATTGACTCATCCACTATTACATTACCAAGAGGTCTTCATTGTACTTTCCTGGAAATTAAATGAAGTTAACAAATGAACACTATTGTAATCCAAAATTCTTTTCTTCAAAGACCTGATTTAAGGTTTTAAGAAGACAGTTTTTCTTGATTCAGATTCTCCCCTACGCAACAAGGAAATTTACCCTGCCTTTGTGAGAATAATAAAGCCATTAAGAGTAGCCATATTCCCGATAAAGAACTAGGGAGATTATAATAGAAGTCCTTCTGATATACTGATAGTTTTCTATTTATAATCAATAATAAACTATTGAAAGAGTTCCTATCACAAGGAAAAAAAATTTCTATTTCTTCAATGCATCAATATGAGATAGATGTTCACTAAACCTATTGTGGTAATCATTTTATGATGTAGGTAAGTCAAATCACTAGACTGTACACCTTAAACTTACATAGTGCTGTTTGTCAATTACGTCTCAGTAAAACTGGGAGAAAAAAGTCAATCTATTGATTTACTATAAAGGGATAAATGCAACTCTCAATAACAAATCCAAGAAAGAGGCTTAGTTTTATGTCACAGATTTTATTATACTATGGATCAAAGTTCTTTATGAGACTATATGTGTAATCTTTCACTATATGATAGGAAACCTGCAATATAGGTTTTATTGCTTTGATGATCAATGGTACAGCCATATTTGGCTATATTGCCAAATATTTTGTTTCTTTAATTGAAGTCACAAATAATTCAAGAGCATTGCTGAATATTCTTGAATATTGACTATTAGTTTGTTCATATTAGAATGAGAAAGAATAAGGAAGAATGGTGCCAGTAAATGAGAAGAAGATCCTAAAAGAGACTTTTAGGATCATGACAATAAGTCTTTAAAAAAAACTTTGTCCAAAAATGTATCCTCTTGCTTGTTGATTTTATTTTAACAGAAATGATAATAGTGATATAGCCACAAAGTATAAAGTTCAGCTGCTGCTCCAGAATTTGACATTCCTTTTGCTGCTGCTGCTGCTAAGTCACTTCAGTCGTGACTGACTCTGTGTGACCCCATAGACAGCAGCCCACCAGGCTCCCCCATCCCTGGGATTCTCCAGGCAAGAATACTGGAGTGGGTTGCCATTTCCTTCTCCAATGCATGAAAGAGAAAAGTGAAAGTGAAGTTGCTCAGTCTGTCCGACTGTTAGCGACCCCATGGACTGCAGCCCACCAGGCTCCTCCGTCCATTGGATTTTCCAGACAAGAGTACTGGGGTGGGGTGCCATTGCCTTCCCCGGACATTCCTTTTAGATATCTCATAAGCTGGATAGTAAGCACTCAATAATAATTTACTAAATGATCTTATGAACAATATTGTCTTAAAATTTTAGATGCAAAAATATCATTTTATATGTTAATTCCTTTTTTTAAACTTCTCTTTAACCATTTACTTTTATCTAGTTGTGTTCAATGTAAATCAAATCCAAACACAATGTACAATCCAAAATAGGTGTACAGTGTTCAGATATGAAGCAAGAGTGTGTTCATTCACACACATGGATCTCACATAACGAGATGGATGTTAGGTCTGGTTGTTCCTGTTTAGATTTCTAAAGATGACAAATATTGGTTAAAATTTATTTAGAGTACTATAAGTATTGAATACTTATCATTTAAGCATCATTGTATGAACATGTAAACCAATGATTTCTACTTCTAAAAAGATTTCTATACATCAAGGCAGTTTTAAAGTTTTACTTTCCAGAATCAAGTCCACTTAGGTATAGAATCATCTAAAAATAATGACTGATGTAAAAAGTGTTCCACATGTAGCTATTCTTATTCATCAAGTTTGATATATAAATGTATATTTACAGAAAGCACAAAACAGTTATGAATTTAATGCAGGCAAGTTTCCAGTCTTCACTTCCCAACTACCTAATACACATTATTTTTTACCTCCTTCATATATATGCCTCTTAATTTCCAAATTTATAAAACATGCCTTCAAAACATCAGTTTTTAGGTTTTAAAAATTATTCAAAAAAAAAATTTATTCAGTACATGCAGAAATAAAAAGCAATATTTTAAGATTGTTTGAAGTCAATGTACTTCTAATCTTTGGAATCAAGTTAAGAGATCAGAATTAGCTAAACTAATCTGGCACTATTGTTGGATGGGACTGTGTGACAGGAAATAACTGTAATTTGACTTTTACGTACATATGCAGGGATTACCTATGTTTGGATTTGTAGTATATTCCAACCCATTATTGCCTTGGAACATCTCAGTTATTATAGAAATCCAAATGCAAAGTCAAATTCAAAAGCCCAGAGGAAGAGTTAAGTTCCCAAAAGAACAATGAAAACAGTGTAAAACCATAAGGAGAGTATATCAGCATTAAACCAGGACTGCTAAAACAATACACAGAGGATTTAGTAACTGCTGATTCCTTTCAGTGTACATCATAAACAGAATCACTGAAGCTTTTTGCATTACCTAATTGTTTACTTTCTAGATTTCTTGAACCAAAATGAAAACTGAATCTCCATTCCATAGCTCATCCTTTTTCTCTAGATGAAGATGTAATTATTCTTATCTAGATGCAAGGTAGTTTGAAGTGTCCATGTTTCTTGTTACATTTAATCACATCATTAATTCCTGATATTGTCTCCATTCTTATAATGAAACTCCAGATTTAATATTGGCTGTCATTATCTGCTCAAATCCTTCAGATGCTCTTTAAACTAATCCAATTTGAGACTCTCAACATTTTCTGCCTTAATAAAATAAGGGGTGGCATTAATGGATTTGATGAAGACTTTCTTAGTTTCTTCCTGACACAGAATTTCTAGATGCCGTATGGACTGGGCTTTAGAATATGGGTTGGTAAACCTAGATGTTTCTTGGCCAAGTCTCTTAATGGTAGAGATGTAGAAGAGCAAGCAAAACAACAAGACTAGCTGCTGACCGCAAGGCACAGCTGACCGTTGTGGTTTGGACTGGAGGACCTTCTGTGCTGGTTAAAGGAACGGATGAATAAACTTGCTTGGGTAGGAGCAGTACCAGAAGCAGCAGCCCCAGTGTGAGCCCGGCCACCGCCCACTTGTCCCTGTTGATCACTCCACCTTGGGCCGGCTCGCTGCTTGGTGCCCAGGAGGATCACCTGCTCCTGGCTGGTGCTGGGAGGTATCTAGCAGGGTCTTAAATCAGCAGGCTTCATAATGGCAGTGATGTTGTACCACCCACGCTCTCCACGCCCCACCTCCAGTCAAATAATTTATTTTTGAAATGAAAACTTCAACACTCTTTAGAGAGTCTGCATTATTTCTCATAAATCTATTTAAAAAGCAGGTTTCCCTTGTTTTTTCCTCCTAAAAGTATTTTCCCCCCAGATTCTTAAAATATGTTTGTTGTTGAAAATTGGTAGCACTGAGTGTGAGGAGAGGTTTTTACCCAGTGACATCACTCATATTTGGTATATTTTGTACAGAGATTTGGTGTATTTATATACATGTCTTTTATGCAATAATGATTGTACTTTTGAATCCAGTTTTGCTCAACATTTATCATGAGCATTTTCCTGACATTAAAAGCTTGAAAGCAGCCCCAGTTACTGAGCCGCCACCAAGGACTCAGCAGCCTCCCGCTCGAGGCCCCTCACTTCCCAAGGCTTGGTACCCCCTGCCCGGCTTCTCCCGATGCTGCCTTCCACAGGCTGTTTCCACCAAAGAAAAGGAATCATCTCTTATGTCCGCTTTCCAGAACCTCTGCTTTTTCAACCCCTTTGCTGATGTAAGTAAGGGTGATGATCTGCTTCCTGCTGACACTAAGGATTATATCCATATAAGAATTCAACAGAGAAACGGCAGGAAGACCCTTACTACTATCTAAGGGATCGCTGATAATTAGGATAAAAAGAAACCAGTGAAGGCATTTTAGAAGAAATTTGCCTGCATTGGTACTGTAATTGAGCATCCAGAATATAGAGAAGTAATTCAGCTACAGGGTGACCAGCGCAAGAACATATGCCAATTCCTGGTAGAGATTGGACTGGCTAAGGACCATCAGCTGAAGGTTCACGAGTTTTAAGAGCTTTTGGCTCACTGAAGCTTAAGTGAGGATTTCCTTTCAATGAGTAGAATTTCCCTTCTGTCCCTTTTCACAAGTTTAAAAACTTCACAGCTTGTATAATGTAACCATTTGGGGTCTTCTTTTAACTTGGACCAGTGTAAACTCCTTCATGCAATAAACTGAAAAGAGCCATGCAAAAAAAAAAAAAAGCTTGAAAACATGATTTAAGTATCTTCTTAAAAAGTTTACACAATGAACTCTGCATGTGTGCAGTTTTATCCCCATCTTGTTTTGTTTTGAAGTATTCTTATGTATTTACAGAGAAGTTGTAAAGAAAATATACCATGGTGTTAGTCCTGGTTGTTTCTAAGTGACAGGGATTTCTGTATTTTCCAACTTTTCCACATTGGTTATATATTTACTATGGAAACTGGACTACTAGTTTTTTGAAGGGTGGGGTTAATGGAAATCAAGGTAAACCAACATGGAAATTACTTTTTGAAAATCAAAAGGACTATAGAAAATAGAAAAAAAAGAAAGAGAGAGAGAGAGAATAAAGACCAGAAGTTCATGGTTAATAAAGTAGCACTTGTCATCTGAATGGGAACTGATCCTCTTTGAGTAAATGGCTAAAATTAATACCTTTCATTGATGCTTGAAATTTGGGAGTGACATAATAAGAGGTTAGCATAGTTTAAAAAACTTCTGGTTTGTATTTTCTTATCTGCTCAAAGAGAAAATTTAAAGTTACTCAATATTTAGTTGTCTTTTATTTTCAAGAATATAAATATTTCTTTATACTTCAGAATATGAAAACTTACTTTCTCTTTGCTTTTCCCAAGCCACTGCTTCCTGCCTCCTCAGGAATTCTATTCTCTTTTTCTGAATCTTTAGGGGACAGCCTGAAGAATTCTCCAATTCCTTTTTGCCACTTGGGAGTTGGGCGCACACAAACTGGATTCCCTCCTGCATACTTATTTTCAGCTATAAAATAAAACAGAACTAAATCAAAATTAAGAATATAATTTCCATTCTGTAAAGGGAAAACAATTCTTTAACATCAAATCCAAAGGATATTAAATGGTGGTACATCTATCTTTAAAGTGAATTTTAAAATATGACATGATAAAGTTGCACTCAGTCAATAGTACATTATACATTAATATAGCATAATGCAGAACATTATTTCTTTACCCTAGAAAAATAGCATTAACAAGGTGTTTACAACTAGAAAATATTTTTCATATTTTGTCCACGAACAGAGCTATTCAGTTAGTCTTATGTACTGTCATACTAAAGTTTGACACACTTTTTCCTGTATGTTCTTAACTAGAGCTTGCAGAAATAATCTTCCAAACTGCTCAACTTCCTTTTAAAAGGAGAGACACCAGATGGCAGGGTATTTTCTCAACCTCTCCTAGCACAGAAGGAATAATGTGAAGCTCTTTCCCTGGCCCAGTTTTCCCTCCTAATGTCCCAAAAACAGAATCAGGAGCTGCAAGGTTGGAATACACACACACACACACACACACACACACACACACACACACTGACACACACACACACACACACACACACTGACACACACTGACACCAAACTTGAAAAAAAGAAAAAGGGAAGAAAGGAAGGTAATAGGAAAGACAAAGAACAACATGCAGAAATGAAAACAAAAATGTGATTAGCATTGTCAACTAATCTCTCAATTCTAGTAAACAGGTGCTTAAGTAGCCTCATACAAGAAAAAGTCCAGTCGTAAATATTAAGAAAAATAACAACGCTAAGAAAAATAACAACGCTAAGGCAGAAAAGAAAAACAGGTTTGAAGAGAACGTGTGCCCGTCCCTAACCCAAGGCTTGAAAAATTTGAAGACCTTGCGACCCCTCCATCTCTACCCCAGCCCGCCAAAGAGACCAAGGCTCGCTCATTACATCAAAAGGCAAAGAAGGAAGAAATTCTGGGGCGCGGGGTGGGGGCGGTGGTGGTGAGGATCTCGGGAAAAGAAACTCCGCGGTGGGTATGAGGAACAGTGGTGCCTGGCCTGATCTCCTTTTGAGAGGGTTCATGTAGGAGCTTGCAAGGGCGTTTTTACCTTTCCTTGAGGAAAGCGGCGTGGAATTAGCGGCAGAAGTCGAGGAACCAAGCATCTTCCTGGGGGCTCGAGAAGCCACCACTGCGGAGAGAGGGAAAGGAGGGCATTCAGAAGGGGGCACGAAGAGGCTGGGAGCCACGTCCTCACCACACTCTCCGACCCAGCCTATTGGAAAGGATTGGAGAGGAGAGCCCCGCGATCCAGAACAGCAGACAACCCTCTCCTGTCCCCGCCGCTTCTTCCTCCTGGTTAAAGGGATCAGCCTGCTGCTTCCTGGCGGGCTGGACCAGTTTGGCGGACAGGAGGGGAGGCCCCCTCTTCTTCCGCCCGTAGCGGAGCTGCCCAGAGAACCACCTGCCCTCCACTATTGTGCCCGACTGCCTCACCTTTTCTGTAGCTGCCAGGCACACTGTTTGCTTTAGTCCGCACCATGTTCGAACTCTAGAGGAGAGCAACTGACTCTCCAGCCGAAGATGTTTCACGGGACAAGGCCCAGAAAACGAATCTCCCGCCACAGTTTATATTGGTCCCTTTCCCGCGCGCTCCACCGACTCTCCCAGACCGCCACTCCCATTGGTTCCGCGCTTTTCAAGCGCAACCAATCGCCAGTGTCCAGTAGTGATCACGGCGGGGCTGGGCGTAGTGTCGACCCGTCCATCAACTTGTAGAAGCTTGTGATTCGTACCCGCCTTAGGGGGGAGGTGCCAGGGCGCTTTCCTAGGATGCCCTGTGTGTGTTGGGTGCTAAGATCCGTGCTAAGATTGTGAACGGGGTAAAACAGCCTGCTTAGAAAAGAAAATCCGGGAAAGACAGAGAATTCCAACATTTCTTCAAAAGTTAACTACAGTCTCACTTCTGGAAGTGACTCCTGAAATGTAGCGGACTTTTTAACATCTCAGGCATGAATTCTCTTTACAGCATCTATACTAAAAAACTCTATGGAATGGTCAAACGCTAATACATTTTATTTACAGGGATGATTTTCTTACCCCCTTGGCCAGGAGGTGCAGATTGTGGGATCTTAGTTCTTGGATTAGGGATCGAATCCAGGCAGCAGAAATCCCCGAGCCCTTAACACTGGACTGGTAGGGAATTTTCTATTTACAGGAATAAAAAAAAATTTTTTTAATGAAACTTTCTAGGATGGTGTGAAACAAGAAAAAACTGAGCAAATTGTACATTTAAAAAAGTCAAAGTGTTAGTCGCTCAGTCGTGTCTGACTCTGCGATCCCGTGGGCTGTAGCCCGCCAGGCTCCTCTGTCCATGGGACTCTGCAGATAAGAATGCTGGAGTGAGTAGCCATTTCCTTCTCCAGGGGATCTTCCCGACCCAGGGATCCAACCTCAGGCTCCCACATTGCAGGCAGACTCTTTAAGGCCTGAGCCAATGTAACTACATAAAAATAAACATTATTATAATAATAAAACATTTTCCCTAGACCTATATGGAATCAGAATTCCTTTAAAATATGTCAAATCTGTTAAGGGTACATCCGTGACACGTAGTGAACATGACTTTAGACTAGGAACTCATAACTATTTTCTATCCCTATTCTTATCTTAATCACTCACAATGATTTTCACATGGTGAAGACCAGGCACAAAACTTGATCAGATGAAATTGCCTTAGGATGTACTTTGTTAAACCCGAACTTGAAAGGCAACCCTGAAAGTGTAAGCATGGCATTAATTCTCTCCAATAAATTATGCTTGAACTTTCAGAAGAAAGGCTACTTAGTACTTTAAAAGAATCAACAATTACTTTGTTTTTGAATTAGAGAATCTAGACAGCAGATAAAATTAACATTATAATAGGAGGGGTGGTATTGCAAATTATCTGTAGCTTTGTCTAAATCTTAGAGACTAAGATTACAGCCAAAGTCCTGTCAGAAAAATCAACAAGCCCCCGGGGTTTCCCTCCTTGTTCTTTATCATCAGACCCCTCTCATTACACAATGTTTCTTCAATGCACACTATTTCCTTTTCAGTTAAGTGGCTTCTACAAAGGACTGAGTTACCCAGTTCCCAGATCCTTGTAGAGATTAGAGCTGCATAGAGAATCTGCTGGTCTTTTCTCTTAGTCAACATGCCAAGTAAATTGCTAAAAGAATTGCAAATATATCTTTACATGCAGAGGCAAACTACGTATTACTGTATCTGTTTGTATGTCTGTCTTTTTAATGCCAATTATAATAAGGAAGGGGGCATATTAGAGTAAAAACTTAGGGGAAAAGCAGTGATACTTAAAAATTCTTAATTTAAATGTTTGCTTTGGAAAAGTGCTTCTCCGTTTCCGTTAAATAAACTAGACAGTTGTGTAGCGTGAACCTGAAAAATTTAAAGGCCTAAGGCATTAAGAAAGTTGTACTATGTACAGATGAAATTTCTGCCTAAGTTTATACAAACGAATATCCTTAAGGCATATTAAATAGGTGTGCTTGCTTTGCTCAGGCGTAAATTTAATAAATGGTAATATTATAAATGGCTTTACATTGCATATATTACAAATAGAGAGTACAATCAACAACATATTCCTTGTGAAAAAAGAACACTGTTATTCTTGAGGACCTAGAATGTCCTATTGTATAAGTTACTCTGTCTTCAAGAAGTTATTCCTCTAGTAATGGGAAGAGAACATGTATAAAAACAGGTAAAGGATTTGGATAAGTTATAATTTGTCTTAATGTAGCAGATTTCTATGAAGAAATAAAACTTATACCCACAATTTATGAAAATTCAGTCTTTTTTTTAATGAGAAAGCCATATATTTTTCAAATTAATAAAATAGTCTAGTCTCAACATAAATCAACACACATATGATTTTGATTATATCGGTGAAAACTAACATAAGGTAGGAACAACATCCAATTAATGTAATTATTTAGTATAAATAGCCTAATGGGAATGAAAAGCCTATACATGTAACACAAAGCCAGTCAATTAAATTGACCGATGAAATATATCAGTTTTCCAGAGAAAGCTGGCTAAATTTTCCCCAGTTTGTTGTTCCAGAGGAGAAGGGAGTAGCAAAAAGATCCTTAACTCTGATTATCTTTAGTTGAAAAACCTTTAATTTCTTTTCTAAAATTTTTATTTTTAATTGGAAGATAACTGCTTTACAATATTGTACTGGTCTCTGTCATACACCAACATGAATGAGCCATAGAAATACATATGTCCCCTCCCTCTTGAACCACTCTCCCACTTCCCACTCCATCCCACTCCTCTGTTGTTACAGAGCACAGGATTTGAGCTCCCTGTATCATATAGCAAATATCCATTAGCTATTTTACATAGGGCAATATACGTTTCCAAGCTACTCTCTCAATTCCTCCCACTCTCTCCTTCCCCCACTGTGTCTACAATTCTGTTCTCCACGTGTCTCCACTGCGGCCCTACAAGTAATTCATCATCAGTACCATCTTTCTAGATTCCCATATGAAAGTGAAAAGTTAAGTTGCTCAGTCGTGTCCGACTCTTTACGACACTGCGGACTATAGCCCACCAGGCTTCTCCGTCCATGGGATTCTCCAGGCAAGAATACTGGAGTGGGTTGCCATTTCCTTCTCCAGGGATAGAACCCAGGTCTCTCGCATTCCCATATATACGCACCTTTAACTTCTTAAAAATCAATAGAGAACTCATATTGAAGGTCATCAAAGCCAAATCCCAGCACCTGTTTTATTAAAGTTTTTTTTTTTTTTT
>SJYX01018138.1:151959-168202 GCA_006410675.1 Oreotragus oreotragus
CTGAACTGAACTGAACTGAGGGTTTTATAAAGCTTCTACTACCAGAGAAAACCCTTACAGCTTTCAAGTGCTCTTTTAAGTGTTTTCAATAAAACCAGAACAATATAAAAGCTGGCCTCTTAGGTTACGGGGTATTGTTTCCTAAACTGTGGTTTTTAGAGACATTTGTATCGTCTTAGAATTCCCAGTTCTCGAGTCCTACATCTGACAATGCGGAAGAACCACGCGCAGATTGAGCTCCGGTTCAAGTGCAAACACCAGGAAGCGGGCAGAAGTAGGAGGAGGCATAGGTGGGAGGGATCTGCGTTGGGGGCGGTGCTAAGGCGCGGGGCGGTGCAGGCTGGCGGAACCCGCGCGAGCGAGGTCGGTTTTGCTAGGGGCCTAGTCCGGTGTAGAACGCCGAGCTTTTGCAGCCCAGCTGGTTCCGGCTCGGGAAAATGGCGGTGGCTGGGGCGGTGTCCCGCCAGCAGCTGGTGGGTTGGTGTACCGAGCAGTTGCGGAAAAGTTTCGGCCTGGATGTCAGTGAGGAGATCATACAGTAAGACCGGTTCGGGTCCGAGGCGGGAAGGAGCTCTGGGATGTGTACTGACTAAGCAAACGGGGAAGCGGAAAAAGGTCTAAAAAGTTGATGAGAATGAAGAAATTTAATAAAAAGGCTCCTGTCTATCTCCGAGCGCCGAATTTTGACCTCCGGCTTTATAGTTTAGCTTCTGGAATAGGGTGTCATGCTCCACAATCGACTGGTGGGGCCTTCTTTTTCCAGGAAGACGCCAAATCCCTAATAATTAGACCTATAAGTCTAATTATCCTTCCTTATACATTTTGGAGAGAAGGGGAAAGCCAAGTTGTTTTTTCAGAAATTCCTTGCTCTGAACATTTTATCTAGTTTGCCCAGTCCTGCTTGTGTCAAATAGGGCCTGAAATTTAAATAAGGGTGGCGTGGTGCTATGCAAAGATACCTCCTGACTCGGGAATCCCTGGTTCTGTTTACTGTGGTCATTCACCAGTTTCGGAACCTTAGGCAACTTAGCTTCCAGTTTTGTACCTTAGTTTCCTCATCTGTAAAATGAGTAATTAGCACTGATTATCTTTAACAATTTATGATTCTTGTGAAGTGGAAGTGGTGATTTGATTTAATATCTGCTTGCAATTGATTTAAAAATTTTTTTTGGTTACTGCATACCAAGTGCTGGGACAGCAAAGATGGTTGAGTGCTGAGGTGAAGGAAGTGCAGGGTATTGGGGAGCATTGGAAAAGGAGTCTGATTAAGGTTTGAGAAACTGGTAAGATTAATTGCAAGGGATGAATGGAGAACTAAAAGATAGGTGGGTGTCAGTGCAGAGTCCAAGAGTAGGGAAAATTTTCTACAAAAAATTGACTTAAAAACCTAGAAGTGTTTCTTGATTTGGCTCCTTGCTCATTGATGCTGAAACTTAAATTGCAGCTGTAGAGCTTTTGTAGAAAGTTAGGTGAATTTCTGAGTTTGGGAGAAAATAAGCTTGTTGGCAAGGAGAGAGTTAAGAGAGCCTATTTTAAAGGGTAATTTTGAATGTGGTAATAGATTATCAAAAAATCCCAGTTAAGTGAATACTGTATCACTTATATGTGGAATTCTAAAAAGGAACATCAATGACTTTTGTTTACAAAACAGAAACAGACTCACAGAAGACTAAACTTATAGTTACCAGAGGGAAAGGGGGAGGGGATAAATTAGGAGTGTGGAATTAACAAATACGTATCACTATATATGAAATTGTTGAACAACGGTTTACTGTATAGCACAGAGAACTGCATTAAATATCTTGTAATAACGTATAATAGAAAAGAATCTGAGAAGAATGTACATATCTAAATCACTTTGCTGTACACCTGAAACTAACACAAAATTATAAATCAACTATATGTCAGTTTTTTTAAATTTTAAATATTTTAAAGATATTTTTTAAGATTAAAAAAAAAGAAAATCAATCCAGCCAAATTGTATGGCTTGGCTTTACCCTTCTTTGAAGGCAAGATCAAGTTAAGTAGTTTTCAGACATTTTTTCAAGCAATAGAATGCTGTCAAATGAAATAATGAAGCTTTGTAATATACCAAACAGGAAAAAAAAAAAAAAAATCTATGAGTTAAAAGAAAAAAGATTGAGGCTATTTTTGAAAAATCAACAATGGAGTTTGGATAGTTGCAGGCCATCCAGTTGTATTGTGTTGCTTATACAGTATTAGGAAAATTCTAATTCTCATAGATTGTGGTTTAATAGCTCATTTTTCAGGCTTAGATTTTCCTCAGTTAAACTTATTCACACAGTTGAAAGAGGAGTGATCAGAAATTTCTGTTTTAAAGTTGCAGCACTATGTATGGCTGTATACTTGCTTGTATTTAAAAATATTTATAAATATAAGTTAGACAAGAATTGTCCAAAACATAAAACCAGCACTAAAGCTGCCTATCAGTTCAGTTCAGTTCAGTCGCTCAGTCGTGTCCGACTCTGCGACCCCATGAATCGCAGCACGCCGGGCCTCCCTGTCCATCACCAACTCTCGGAGTTCACTCAGACTCACGTCCATTGAGTCTGTGATGCCATCCAGCCATCTCATCCTCTGTTGTCCCCTTCTCCTCCTGCCCCCAATGCCCCCCAGCATCAGAGTCTTTTCCAATGAGTCAACTCTTCGCATGAGGTGGCCAAAGTACTGGAGTTTCAGCTTTAGCATCATTCCTTCCAAAGAAATCCCAGGGCTGATCTCCTTCAGAATGGACTGGTTGGATCTCCTTGCAGTCCAAGGGACTCTCAAGAGTCTTCTCCAACACCACAGTTCAAAAGCATCAATTCTTTGGCACTCAGCCTTCTTCACAGTCCACCTCTCACATCCATACATGACCACAGGAAAAACCATAGTTTAGCGCTATTGGAACCACTTCTAGGTT
Source organism: Oreotragus oreotragus (assembly GCA_006410675.1). Lineage (NCBI taxonomy): Eukaryota > Metazoa > Chordata > Mammalia > Artiodactyla > Bovidae > Oreotragus > Oreotragus oreotragus. The sequence continues at coordinate 154,883 of SJYX01018138.1, forward strand.
TTCACTAGCTATAGCACAACAAGCTATGATACCATGATGAAAGCATTTGCTTTATAGATTTGCTGTGCCTTGTCTTGCTGATATTTGAGAATTACCCAGATATACTATAATAGTGTGCTAACTTGAACAGTTTGACACAAGTGGCCTGAATTTTTTAAAAAGACAGCTTAAAGCTGTTACCTTCCTAATCAGTGATGCATTTATGGGACGTTAAGGTCTGTACACAGAATTAGCAAAATAAACCTTATTCCACAGTCTGCATTAGTTTATTGCATTCTTTTTAATGGATGATTAATATCCCATTCCAGAGAAGGCAATGGCACCCCACTCTAATACTCTTGCCTGGAAATCCCATGGATGGAGGAGCCTGGTAGGCTGCAGTCCATGGGGTCACTAAGAGTCGGACACGACTGAGCGACTTCACCTTCGCTTTTCACTTTCATGCACTGGAGAAGGAAATGGCAACCCATTCCAGCGTTCTTGCCTGGAGAATCCCAGGGACGGTGGGCCTGGTGGGCTGCCGTCTATGGGATCGCACAGAGTCGGACACGACTGAAGCGATGCAGCAGCAGCAGCAGCATTAGTTTTGGTTGGATCTGTTTTGTTAAGATATGATGTTTAACACATTTGGATGTATGTTGCTTTTTTTTATTCTTTGTTAAATATTTAAAATGACATTAATTCAGTTGTTTCTAGAACTCTTTAAGTAATTCCCTAGTGCCTTGCATATTCCAGAGTTAAATGATACTTTGAGGTTCTTTGCAGCTCTCTGAATTCTTGATACCAATTAATCTTTTAACGGGGCCCAGTAAATTTGGGGATCAAGTTGATTAAACCTTAAAATTCACTAAAAACAGTTGTCTATTTTGCAAAAATTTGTATTTGATTAGAAAATGCTCTTGCTGCTGCTGCTGCTGCTAAGTCGCTTCAGTCGTGTCCGACTATTTGCGACCCCAGAGACGGCAGCCCCCCAGGCTCCCCCGTCCCTGGGATTCTCCAGGCAAGAACACTGGAGTGGGTTGCCATTGCCTTCTCCAATGCATGAAAGTGAAAAGTGAAAGTGAAGTAGCTCAGTCGTGTCCGACTCTTAGCGACCCCATGGACTGCAGCCCTCCAGGCTTCTCTGTCCATGGGATTCTCCAGGCAAGAGTACTGGAGCGGGTGCCATTGCCTTCTCCAGAAAATGCTCTTAAGGAGGCCCAAAGGCACAGGTTTGTTCTCTTATAGATTCTGACTCTGCAAATCAACCACCACGTTAGGTAAAGAACCTAGTACATTTACTACCAAGGATGGGACAATTACGTGATTTTTTTTTTTAAATTCAAAGAATGTAGCATTATTGTAATAATTTTTCTTGCATCTCATACCAGTTTGTCTATATTATAGTTTCCTCAGATCATGTAATGCTGTCATGGCCTGATACCTGAATTTTTTCACTTCTCTAATGATGTAATATAGTCACTGTAGAAAACTAAAAAAAAACAAAACAAAAAAAAATCAGCAAAGGGTAAAGGAGGAAACCAAGATTACCATAATCCCATAACCCAGAGATAACTCTGTTTCTCTCTTAGTGTTTTTTCCTATGCATATTGTAATATATTTCTAAAATATATTCATTGTAAAGGAATAAAGAAAATAAAAACAAACCAACTGTTTTTAATCATCTCTCTTAGTGGTAATCATTTTAATGTGTAACCTTAGAAGATTTTCTACAAAAAAGAAGCCTTTTTTCTGCACACAAGTGTATGGATATATACATTCCTTTTATAGCAATTGAGATCATATACTGTATGGTTTTTACTACTATTTCACTTTATATGAGCATTTTTTTCTCAGGTAATAGTAATTAGTCAGGGAATTCCCTGGGGGTCCAGTAGTTTGGACTCCAAGCTTTCACTGCTGAGGGCACAGTTTAATCCCTGGTTAGGGAACTAAGATCCCCCAAGCCTGGCGGCATGGTAAAAAATAATAATGTAAACAAGTTACTGATTAAAAAAATAATTATTCAAACATTTCACTTTTAGTGACCACATATTAGATTTTTTAAAGTCCAAAAACTTGAATTCATTTGCCCCTGCCATTAATGAAGGTTTAAATAGCCTCCAATTTTTCACTAACTCAAATAATGGTATAGTAACATTTTTGCATAAATTCCTGTGTCTCTTATTTCTCTCTCTTAGATAAGAACTCTCTTAGAGAGTTCTGTAAATGGAATTACTGGATTGTTTTTAAGGCACTTTCAATATATTGTCTGATTGGTTTATAGAAAAGTACTGACTTGTACTCCTACCCCTTTTAGATTTCACTTTTAGAAACCCTTCATCCTATTTTCTTAAAGTAGATCTACTCATTCTGATATGATGCTAATCTTTTTGTTGTTGTTGTTAATCTTAATTTATAATTTTTAAAATTATTTATTTATTTATTTATTTATTACTTTATTTTACTTTACAGTACTATATTGGATTTGGCATACATTGACATGAATCCGCCACTGGTGTACATGAACTCCCAAACATGAAGCCCCCTCCCACCTCCCACCCCGCATCATCCCTCCGGATCATCCCCATGCACCAGCCCCAAGCATCCTGCATCCTGCATTGAACATAGACTGGCGATTCGTTTCTTACATGATAGTATACATATTTCAATGCTATTCTCCCAAATCATCCCACCCTCACCCTCTCCCTCTCCCTCAGAGTGCAAAAGTCCGCTCTACACATCTGTGTCTCTTTTGCTGTCTTGCATACAGGGTCCTCATTTCCATCTTTCTAAATTCCATATATATGTGTTAGTATACTGTATTGGTGTTTTTCTTTCTGGCTTACTTCACTCTGTATAATTGGTTCCAGTTTCATCCATCTTATTAGAACTGATTCAAATGTATTCTTTTTAATGGCTGAGTAATACTCCATTGTGTATATATACCACAGCTTTCTTATCCATTCATCCGCTGATGGACATCTAGGTTGTTTCCATGTCCTGGCTATTATAAACAGTGCTGCGATGAACATTGGGGTACATGTGTCTCTTTCTATTCTGGTTTCCTCGGTGTGTATGCCCAGCAGTGGGATTGCTGGGTCATAAGGCAGTTCTATTTGCAATTTCTTAAGGAATCGCCACACTGTTCTCCATAGTGGCTGGACTAGTTTGCATTCCCACCAACAGTGTAAGAGGGTTCCCTTTTCTCCACACCCTCTCTGGTTAGCTTGTAGTATATATTCATATTTTTAGGAAAAAAAAAAAAGATTTTAGGTTTTACAGTATAAAAATTAAGTACTTTGTATTGTTCCTAGGAAAATACAGTGACTGCAGATGTGTAGTTATGGAAAGTATTCTTACATTTTTAAAAAAATAGCAGTGATTTTTAACAGTTTATTGAGATGTAATTTTTGTTCAATAGAGTCACTTATTCAAATGTAAAATTTGATCAGTTTTACAAGTATATGTAGCTTTGTAACCATTCCTCAACCAAGACACAGGTAGTTCTTGCTTTGTGCAGTAGTATGGAACCATGAAAATGACCGTGCAGAGTGATCTTAATTTTTAAAAAAAAAGGACAACATTTTTGTTATTCTATGACCTTCAAAAATGTTTGTAAAAATGTTAAAAATTCTGCTGCTATCAGAGTAGAGAAATTAAAAAAATAATAAAACAAATACTTATTTCGTACACTTCATTTTATGTTGGAGTCTGGTTGATTAACAATGCTATGTTAGTTTCAGGTATATAGCAAAGTGATTTAGTTATATATATGTGTGTGTGTATCCTTTTTCAAGTTATTTTCCCAGTTAGAAAGTATTTCTATGTTTAGGAAAGTCCCACAAGCCTAGCTTCAAAACACTGATTTGATTCTAGAAATAAAATTTGTTAGTTTCAAGTGTACAGCAAGTGATTCAGTTATACCTATATATTTATTTTCCCATTTAGGTTAAAAAGTATTTCTATGTTAAGGACACCCCCACAAGCCTATTTTCAAAATACTGATTTGATTCTAGAAGTATAAGAAGATAACGTGAAAGCTAGACTATGAACTAGTTGGCATCAGTCTTTGTCTTAATCAAATTTATATCCCTAGCATCTAACCTTGAACTTGGCTCAAAATAAACACTCTAATGGCTTAATAAATGTTTTTTTTACTACCTTGATCTCTGTTATGATTATTGAAAAACATAGTATAAACTAACTTTGTTTTAATAAGTTATTTCTTTGCTTCTTGAGGTATGTTTTGTCAATTGAGAGTGCTGAAGAGATACGAGAATATGTTACTGACCTCCTTCAGGGAAATGAGGGCAAAAAAAGTCAATTTATAGAAGAGCTTGTAAGCAAATGGCAAAAGAACGATCAGGAGTTGACTTCTGATGCTCTGCAGCAGTCCTTCAAGAAAGATGGTAGGTTAAGTTAATGTGATTAACTTAAGTAAATTAAAGGTCGAAATATTGGTCATTTGGCTGGTTTATAGGACTGCGTATGTTCTATCTCCCCATATTCCCTCACAGCTAACTTAAGCATAATCGAGATACATGTTTTTAGTTCAGTTCTCTTGTTGTTTAGTTGCTAAGTCATGTCCAGTTCTTTGGCAACCCCATGGACCCTTTGGCAACCCTCCAGGCTTCTCTGTCCATGGGATTCTCCAGGCAAGGATACTGGAGTGGTTGTCATCTTTCTCATCCAGCGATCACCCGAGTCTCCTGCGTTATTAGCAGGTGGATTCTCTACCACTGAGCTACCTGGGAAGCCCAAGTTCAGTTCTACTTGATCTGTAAGGAATAGTGTTTTTAGTTCAGACTTTCTCGACTTAGAAAATATCACAAAAACTCTTGTTTGTAGCTTCAGAATAACTTAAAGAAATTAAAACATGGATTAAAGAAAAACTTTATACAATAATGTAAATAAATGTTGACCGGTTTCAGTATGAGTAGCATTTACAAGTAACTAATAAGTTAAACAATACTAAAGATGAGCACCAAACTAAATAAGTCATTATTATTATACAGTCTAAAATGTCAGATTTTAATTTAACTTCTGTGTTTTTGGCTGTGCTATATGACTTGCGGTACCTTGGTACCCCCACCAGGGCTTGAGCCCTGGCCCTTGGCAGTGAAAACTCGGGAGTCCTAACCACTGGGAAACCAGGGAATTCTATTTAATTTAACTTCTTTTAAAAAAGTTTTTTATACTCTTGTTTGAAAAATTGGAAGATGATTGCTGTGTTGTGTTGGTTTCTGCCATGCAATGTAAATCAGCTGTAAGTATAATTTAACTTCTTAATGTTATCCAGTAGTCTTTATCATTGACTGTAATCTTGAAAAATAATAGTTTGAATTTAATTCTGATTTGAGAGGAAGAGATAATTTAAAAACCTGCCTGACTTCTTGACTCTAAATATTAAGCATTGCCTTCCCTTTATTAGCTATTAACTTACCAATGAATCTATTGGTACTATTTCCAATCTATCTCTATTCCAATCCAATATATATATATACACACACACATATATATGTTTTTTTCTTCTTCTTTAAATAAATGTTAGATGGCCAGAGATCAGGAGACCAGCTGAAGAGGAGTAGGCGGAAAGGGAGAAACAAACAGGAAGCTCCCACATTTATTGAACCTGATACAACCACAGAGGTCAAAACACCTTTTGATTTGGCCAAGGTGAGTGCTCAGAAAATGAGGCTTGTTCTGGGTCTATGGAAAAGATGAAACACCTGATAAATTTCAGACAGCAAGGGGTATACATTGGTCTAGAATGGCAACTTGCAACAAGTGCATGAATTTTAAAGAGTGATAATGATGGCATATTCCTTTCTATATGGTAGTTTGGTTGCCTTTTTTTTTTTTTTTGCAGCTTGATTAAATGAATATCTTTTAGAGATTATAAATAGCTATAATAGAAAATATTTAAGGAAATGCACCAGGGCTTCAATTTCAACATTTTTTTGTGGGTTTGTACTGAAAGAATTTGAACTCTAGCTGTTTTAAGATGTTCCTAGTTTAGAACGTTCACTTCTACCACCACTGTCATCGTTATTTAGCATTTACAGCTCTTTCATAGTCTCTCTTGGCTCCCAAAGTAGCCCCATGAAGTAAGCAGAAATATTTATATTCAGGGTAGTTAGTTACAATAAGATGGAAGAGTAGTGACCAAAAAATTTGTGGTGACCATGCAACAACACGTGGAGAAGGGTTTCCAAAATAATGTGAACTTAAAAAAAAATTGTCTTAAGACTTTTGTTAATTGGAATAAAATGAGCAAAGACTCATAAGCAAAAGAAAAAATATGAACGACCAATAAACATTAAAAATGTTTATCCTTACCAGCGATTAAGTGACCGGTTTGTCCCCTTAGTTGCCTGGACTCTTCCTGGTTTTAGCACTGAAAAGTTCTGTATTCTGAGATTTCCCCTGAGTCCTGGGCAAACAAGGATGGTTGATTATGCTACTAGTAATCAAATAAATACACGTTAAATCCTCTGAGATGCTACCTATCAAATTGTCAAAGTTTTTGTTTGTTGCTTTTTGACCGCACCACTCAGGTGTGAGATCTTAGTTCCCCAACCAGGAATTGAACCCATGCCCCTGTGTGGGAGCTCGGAGTCTTCACTACTAGACCGCCAGGGAAGTCCCTATAAGTTATTATTGAATAGAACTGAGGTTTTTCTCTCCTGACCGCTTTCATTGTCATTAATTATTTGATGTTATTTCTGATATCATTGTACCATTAGGCACAAGACAACAGCAGCTCCTTGAAGAAGAAGACGAAGTTTGTCAGTTTATATACAAAAGAGGGACAGGACAAGCTTGCAGTCCTGATTCCAGGTCGCCACCCTTGTGATTGCCTGGGCCAGAAGCACAAACTGATCAACAACTGTCTGATCTGTGGGCGGATTGTCTGTGAACAAGAGGGTTCTGGCCCCTGCTTGTTTTGTGGTTCTCTGGTAAATTGTTTCTCTCCTGTTTTACTACGCTTTGGTTTTGGTTTTTTACTATGCTTTTGACTTTATTACACCCCTGGTAAGTTCTCTTTTTCTTAGTGAATTTCTTCCCTAAGGTGTCCAGTAAATTTAAAAAAAAAATTTTTTTTAATTGAAGTACCAGTACTTTGGCCACCTCATGCGAAGAGTTGACTCATTGGAAAAGACTCTGATGCTGGGAGGGATTGGGGGCAGGAGGAGAAGGGGACGACCAAGGATGAGGTGGCTGGATGGCATCACGGACTTGATGGACGTGAGTCTGAGTGAACTCCGGGAGATGGTGATGGATAGGGAGGCCTGGCGTGCTGCGATTCATGGGGTCGCAAAGAGTCGGACACGACTGAGCAACTGAACTGAACTGAACAGTTAATTTACAGTGCTGTGCTACCAATAAATTATTATAGCACAAACTTCAGTCAAAAACCCAAGGTGATACCCTAGAATGAGGCCTATTTGTGAGAAGGACTTTGATCACATATATTGTGAGGAATCCAAGTCTTATGTCAGATTAAATTCAATTCAAGAAAACTTTAGGGCCTGAAACGTCAAAAATTTTTGTCAGATCTCAGATATGGCTCATATTTCTAGGGATGCAGAGTCACTGTGACATAATCCTCAGGTTTTTATAGCTTGTTTTTCCAGAACACCTTCTTTTTATAATGCTTCATTATACGAGTGAGTGATCTCAAAAGTGTAGCTGTAATTACAAACACCCAAGTGAGTTGTCTTGAAGGCTTGTTCTGCCAGGTGAGCTGACTGGCAGAAGCAGTGGCATTTGCCAATGGTGAAAGCATATTTTGTCTTGCTTTGTTTTCCCTTCTCTCGTGGGACCTTTAATTTTTCAGTATACTCAAATAATAAGTTGATTGGCAGTGGATGACCTGAAAAATGCAGTATCTAATACCAGAAATGTTCAGAAAACAGCAGCAAATATCCTCCCATGCGGGGCTTTTCTCTAGAGAAATACCCGACAGCGGCTGGCCGGAACTCCATGTGCCACTCAGGCAACTGCTAGCAAGTATAGTGCTTTCTGTTAGGTCCCTTGGATCCCTCTGTTCAAGAAGCAAAGTAATGTAAAGCAGATTGGCCTTGAAGTCTTACAGCTTTATTAATTAAGCTTAGTATGAACTTGTTTTTAAGTAAACTCCTTTTTTGAAGTAAAATACTTTTCTTGTAGTGATTTTATAATGGAATTTTTTCTTTGCTTAATATGTTTATTTACTTTACAAGTAGGTAATGTTTGAAGGCAAAGAAACAAAATACATGTGAAAGCTAGACTAGTTTTCACTGTTGGCACTGTATTTTGCCTCTTTTTTTGGCCTCTTTTTAGTAAGACACTTGCGGGACTTCCCTAGTGGTCCGGCGGTTAAGACTCTGTGCTTCCATTGCCACCTGGTGCAACCAAAAATAAATAAGAAACTTGCTTATAATTTCACTCGTAAGACTTGAATTTTGGAAGACTTTTTAAAAAATGTATTTTTCTGTATTCTTGGTGGCAAATTTTTGTCTTTTGAAAGTAGGTTAGCCTTTTTTTAAAGAACTAGTCATTTAGGCACACTTGAAGTGAGATCAGTTTTTTGTATGCTTCATAAAAGAAGGAAGAAATGGAAAGAGACTATGGTGAAACTCATTTGTATATATATTTTTTGGTATATTTGTCTTGATTAAAAAACACTGTCTTATTATTTTATTGCTGTATCTAGTGTGTTATTTGAAGTTCCTTTTTAAGTATACCAAGCAAACAATATCTTTTAATTATTGGATCATGTGTTTTGTCACTTTATTAGGTATGCACTCATGAAGAACGAGATATTTTACAGCGTGACTCAAACAAGAGCCAGAAACTACTGAAGAAGCTCATGTCAGGTAGGCAGCAATCTTTTAATTGGATCACTGTGGTGATGGATCTGTGATTATTGTATCTGTGATTGTTTCTCTTACTTGTATCCTGGTATGTAAGATGCAGTTTATTTACTCATTTATTCTCTAAGCATTTAAAAAAAAAATTCTTATTAAAACCACCTAACATTGAGCAAAAAAAAAAAAAAGTAGTAATAATACTATTGGATTATAACCCAAAGAATATAATAAGAATTAACTGAATAATAAATGGGGGAGAAGGGACTGCTCTTATAGAATTCCAATTAATAAAATGAATGAATCATGGGAACAGAAAATCATCATTTCTACACCACAATAGTAATAATTGCTACAAGCAGGATCCCCTAGTGGATGCTGAAACTATTGGATGAAAGTTTAAGGATTGGAGATGTGCATGATCGTGAAAGAAAAGGAAAGACTGAAAAACCGTCACAATTTGAAAGGAGCCTAAGGAGAAAGGACAGCTAATTGCAGTCTAGGATCTTGAATTGGATCCCTAAACAGAAAAATAATATCAGTGGAAAAGATGTTGAAATCCAAGTAAAGTCTGTAATTCAGTTAATGATATTGTACCAAAGTTAATTTCTTACTTTTGATAATTGTACTATGGGTATGTAAGATAAGGTACTAACATGAAAGGAAGATGAGTCAAAGTTACACAGGAATTTCTCCGTTTTTTTGCAACTCTTCAGTTTTTTATTGAACAAAGCATAACAAAAATAGTTAAAGGGAAAAAACAACCTACTCATCCCTTTCCATTTGTGCAGATATTTCGTTCCAGCTTTATTTCATAGTTGTTTTTTAAATATGGGTAGATTGGTTGGTATTATGAAGTAGTAATTATAGTATATACAGAATTTTATGTTTTTTCTTTTTTAACTGGTATTTTGTAATTGTTTATGTTGCCATTCATATTTGTAATTTTTAGTGCCTAAAAATAGTCACTAAATTTATTTATTATAATTTGATTTATTATTTTCCCATTACTGGATATTTTTACTCTTTCCAAATTATAAATGATAACACAAATGGTCCACTTTGTTAATACTGTATCTTTTGATTTATTTCCTTGGGATAAATTCCCAGGAATGGGATTACTGAGTCAAAGAATGTGATCATTTTGACACTTAAGACATATTTGCCATATTCTTCTATCAAAATACTATGCTGCTGCTGCTGCAGCAGCAGCAGCTAAGTCGCTTCAGTCGTGTCCGACTCTGTGCAACCCCATAGATGGCAGCCCACCAGGCACGCCGTCCCTGGGATTCTCCAGGCAAGAATGCTGGAGGGGGTTGCTATTTTCTTTTCCAGTGCATGAAAGTGAAAAGTGAAACTGAAGTCGCTCAGTCGGGGCGACTCTTCACGACCCCATAGACAGTAGCCTACCAGGCTCCTCCGTCTACAGGATTTTCCAGGCAAGTGTACTGGAGTGGGGTGTCACTGCCTTCTCCAATACTGTGCTGCTGCTGCTGCTGCTGCTAAGTCACTTCAGTTGTGTCCAACTCTGTGCGACCCCATAGACGGCAGCCCACCAGGCTCCCCCGTCCCTGCCAGGCAAGAACACTGGAGTGGGTTGACATTTCCTTCTCCAGTGCGTGAAAGTGAAAGTGAAGTCGCTCAGTCGTGTCCGATTCTTCATGACCCCATGGACTGCAGCCTACCAGGCTTCTCCGCCCATGGGATTTTCCAGGCAAGAGTACTGGAGTAGGCTGCCATTGCCTTCTCCCAATACTGTGCTAGTCTACAATAATTAGTGTTTTATCCCCAAACCTATCACTGTTGGGCTTTGACATTTCATATTATTTTATTTTTATTGTCATCATTTTTAAATTATTATTAACGAGGTAGAACATGTCTCCATACTTTTTCCATTAGCGTTTCTTTAGGCCTAGTCATCATTACGAAACAGGCGGTTCTCAGTGCTTGTTTCTTTGGCTGCTTTGAGTCCTCGTTGCAGCATGGGCTTTCTCTAGTTGTGGTGGGTGGGGGCTACTTTCCAGTTCTGGTATTTCCAGAATTTCCAGTTCTGGTGCTTAGGCTTCTAATTGTGGCGGCTTCTCTCGTTACAAGGTATGGGCTTCAGTAGTTAAAGGCACACGGGCTTAGTTGCCCCATGGCATGTAGGATCTTCCCAGACCAGCGATCAAACCCTTATCCCCTGTATTACAAGGTGGATCCCCAAACACTGGGCCGTCAGGAAGCCCCAGTTCTTTTCTTACATTCAGAACACAAGAATCAATCTCTCTCTCTTTTTTTAATTTTAAAAGAAAGACTTGACAGGACTTTAAATAGGCCTAGAGTTTTAGGTAAAGAGAAAGCCTTCATTATAGCCTAGTTGCTTTCCTAACACATTTTAGATCTTGATTCTATCATAATTTATGGCTATCTTTTCTGATATATAGATTTATGGTATGTTGTCACTAGGGAGATCACACATGGACCGAGAAATGGTTGTGGGCTTTAGAGTTAGACCTAAGGTTAAATCTTGTTTCTACCTTTTAATTTCTAACTTACTGAACTTGGTGAATTTATTAATGTTTCTGAACTTCAACTTCTTTGTCCATAAAATAAAAATAATAAAAACTGTCTTACAAGGCTATTGTGAGAATTAAGTAATATCATATATAATTTTATAGTCATCATCATTGCTTTAACATCTGATAAGTTCTTATTATTGATTTCTTTTCCTTTGCTGAAATTTCTTCTCTTTTTTCCTTTTGTTATTTAGTTTTTAACTTTGATATATAGAAGTAGTTTAAAGATGATATTCAGCCCTACTCAATGAAGTTTTTCATTAGTAAGGCATTTTTATGTTGTTTTATTAAACAGTCTGTTACCCTTAGTAATCCACATTCCCATAAGGAAAGAGGTGGATCCTTAACATTGAGAACTCAGTGTGCATTTCAAGTGCTGCTTGATGCCTGAGGAAGTAAAGCCTGGCCTGTGGTACCTGTTTGTTTTCCATTAAAATGAAGGCTATCATTAGGGACACAGCCATACCTCCTGATCTTTTTTTCTTTGCTGCACATGATACAGCTAATTTGTATGATACGCTGACACCGTTTGATTTCCTTATTGAATTTCAGGGACAGAGAATTCTGGGAAAGTGGACATCTCTACCAAAGACCTTCTTCCTCATCAAGAATTGCGATTTAAATCTGGTCTGGAGAAGGCTATCAAGCATAAAGACAAGCTGTTAGAGTTTGACAGAACTAGGTATGATGTGGTTAGAATTAAAAAGCCTAAGAAAGAGAGTGGTCCATTATTTTGGCACTTTACCTACAGCAAAGGAAGAACAAATGCTCTGTGTAGGAGGTCAGCCGCTTGTTTTTTGAATCGTGTTTGACTAAGATAGGCTCGCACCAAGAGGACTTGGCCTGCAACATGTTTTGTTTCTTGTCAAATGCTAGTGTACCCCCTGGAAAGTCAATTTGGATGGAATTCCCCACTGGGTGCACTTGAAGCCATTCATTAATTCAGTCAACATAGGCTGGATACTCCATAAGAAGCTGTGTCTGGGAGAGTTAATGCCATCTCATGGGGACACATGACTTACTCTCCCTTTTTCCTTTGACACTAAATTTATTTTCTGATTTAATAATGTCCCTAAGTTGAGTTTTGTACTCCTGTGCTTTTGTCATTTAGCCCTCTCACCTTTCTTTAGGAGATGGGTTTATGGATTTGTTAGTTCTATTTTTTTTTTCTTCTTTTGGGCAAAATACGTGTTGAAACCCAATTAATGGTAAAAATGTTTGGATAGAATGTGTATGCTCACTTCTCAAGTAGCCATGTGGGAATTCTTAGAAAGACCCTGAATCTCTTACTATGGCAATATGTCTGTTCCTGGTTGTCCTGGCATGATAATCCTACTGGCATTATATACACTCACTACTTTCAATCATTTGCTAGGAACACATGAGATATATTTTGACAGCTATTCCCTAGGCCCATCACAAGATTTTTAAATATCACTTTTACCCTTCAGTTCAGTTAGTTCAGTTCAGTTGCTCAGTCGTGTCCGACTCTTTGCGACCCCATGAATCGCAGCATGCCAGGCCTCCCTATCCATCACCAACTCCCGGAGTTCACTCAGACTCACGTCCATCGAGTCAGTGATGCCATCCAGCCATCTCATCCTCGGTCGTCCCCGTCTTCTCCTGCCCCCATCCCTCCCAGCATCAAAGTCTTTTCCAGTGAGTCAACTCTTCGCATGAGGTGGCCAAAGTACTGGAGTTTCAGCTTCAGCATCATTCCTTCCAAAGAAATCCCAGGGCTGATCTCCTTCAGAATGGACTGGTTGGATCTCCTTGCAGTCCAAGGGACTCTCAAGAGTCTTCTCCAACACCATAGTTCAAAACCATCAATTCTTCAGCGCTCAGCCTTCTTCACAGTCCAACTCTGACAACCATACATGACTACTGGAAAAACCATAGCCTTGACTAGACGGACCTTAGTCGGCAAA
>SJYX01018138.1:177620-214322 GCA_006410675.1 Oreotragus oreotragus
TAGGAAACACACACACACACACACACACACACACACACACACACACACAGAGCAAGGCATAGGAAACACACACACACACACACACACAGCAAGGCATAGGAAACACACACACACACACACACACACAGAGTTGAACAATGTTGGGGAGGACTGGGAGTGGTGGCCCTCTGCACAGTCAAAAATTTGTGTTTAAGTTATAGTTGGACCTCCGTAAAGTAGTTCCACATCCACAGTAGGTTCCACATCTACAACCAACTACGAGTCATGTAGTTCTATAGTATTTATTATTGAAAAAAAAAAAAAAGCACCTCACTTATAAGTGGACCCACATAGTTCAAACCTGTGTCATTCAAGCATCAACTATATATGGAATAGTGAATTTAGACTACAAATGTAGTACTCATAAAAGGAATTTTCCTAGAAATAGAGTGGGGTTAAGTAGGTGGAGTCAGATCACTAAAGAGTTAAATGTTCAGCTAGAAAGTTTGCACATTTTTATTTCGTAAATGTGAATCATAGAATGTTCTTAAGCAGAGAGATCCAATCAGAGCAGTGCTTCAGACAGTTTAACTGGAAATCCTCATGCAGCACTGTACTTATCCAGGTTCTTTGATGAATGCCTGCATGCATGCCCAGTTGTGTCCGACTTTTTGCCACTCCATAGACTGCAGCATGCCAGGCTCCTCTGTCCTTGGGATTTTCCAGGCAAACAATACTGGAGCAGGTTGCCATTTCCTACTCCAGGGGATCTTCTCGACCTAGGGATTGAACCCGAGTCTCTTGCTACTGCTGCATTGGCGGGTGGATTCTTTACCACTGTGCCACATGGGAAGCCCTCTTTGCTAAGTGCTGGGAAATTAAAAGGTAAAAACCCTTGAGGTTTTTAAGCACTTCAAGTTTAATGGGAAGATGTGTTTGAATACAAAGAATTTCAGTTCCTTAATATAATTGCTATAATAGACACATGTCATTAGGAGAGAGATCATAAACTCACAGGAGTCACAAAATAAATTTTGTTTGAGAAGAGACTTAAGGGTTGAGTAAGCAGACAGATTTGAGGAGGGACTTCTAGGTAGATGATATAACATGTACAAAGGCTCTCAGCAGCTTGAGAGCACTGTAGGTTGGGAGAACCACAAGTAATTAAGTATTCTTAGAGATTAAACTGTACTATTAAGTGTATTAGTTTCTCAGGGCAGCTGTAACAAAAGACCACAACTGATTGGCTTAAGACAACAGAACTTTACTCTCTCACAGTTCTCAACACGGAAATCAAAGTGTTGGCCGGGCCCCACTTCCTCCAAATGTTCTGTGGGAGAGTGCTTCGTTGCTTCTTTGAGGTTCCAGTGGCCCTAGGCATCCCTTAGTTTATAGCTGCATCACTCTACTCTCTGCCTCTGTCCTTTACATGGACTTCTTCCCTATGTCTTTGTCTCTAGGTATTCTATCCTTTTTTTCCTCTCTCCTTAATCCAGTGTGACTCTAACTTAGCTTGATAACATCTGTTTGCAAATAAGGTCAATTTCACAGGTTCTGGGAGGACATAAATTTGAGAGGAATGCTACTCACTCCAGGATAGTAGGTAACATCATATTGTGAAAGCCCTTATGTGTCAAGAGTTTGGTTTTATTCCGAAGTAGACAGGGAAGACAGTGGGCTTCCATGGTGGCTCAGATGATAAAGAAGCCTCCTGCAATGTGGGAGACCTGGGTTCGATTGGGAAGATCCCCTGGAGGAGGGCAAGGCAACACACTCCAGTATTCTTGCCTGGAGAATCCCCATGGACCAAGGAGCCTGGCTGGCTACAATCCATGGGATCACAAAGAGTTGAACACGACTGAGTGACTAAGCACACACATACAGACAGGAAAGAGTCTTTGAAGAATTTTAGCAGAAGACTGGCATGACTTGCATGCCTGTGTAGAGAGTGGATTGGAGGGAAAAGTAAGACAGAAACAGGGGAATTGCTAGGACAATGATCGAGCTAGCATAGTGTGAAGATGATGAGGGCCCAGGTTAGTGTTAACTCGGGCAGTAGAGAGTTATTTAGAGGTTAAAAATGGAGATGAGATGGGTTAGCAGACTCTAAAATAGTATTATTAAAAAACAATAAGATGAATTTAGAACAGTAGCTGTGGGGTAGAAAAACAGGTAATATGAATTAGAACTGTAATAGAGATAGAACCAGAGAAGTTGGGCCTCAGGATTGTTCAAATACGAACATTTTTTGAAATCATTTATTTCCCCTATAATGGATCAGTTGTACTTCTGTGTTCCCACTTATGGACTTAAATCCCTGTGTAGTCATTACTCATATCTGCCTTATGTTTTGGACAGTTATTTAAGTGTCTATCTTCTACTAGGATTTTAAGTTCCTTGAAAACAAGAACCTTATATTTTTTTTGTATTTTATATGTCTTCCTGCTTTATATATTTTCACATATACTGCATTAAGTACTCAATAAATGTTTGTGGTTGTTTTTTTTAGTTATGACACAATTAATTACAGTCATTTTATTGTAGAAAGATTTAGAGATTCATTTAGTCCAACTCCATCGTTTTACAGTTGAGAAAACTGAAAGCTTAGGGGTTAAATGATTGCCTAGAGCCTCTACCCTCCTAACATTTTTGTTTTCCTTATAAATTATTAAATGAAAGGTTAATAAATCAACATAACTAACTGAGAACCTCATCATCCCAACAGAGCCCCTTTTTTTGTAAATAAATTTCAGAGCACTCAGTCTTACTGCTCAGGAAGAAATGTTAACCTTTGTTGTTCTCTGACTGAACTGCTGCCAAGACTCTTTGGCCTCCTGTAATTATCCGTGCCCTGTAATTTGGTATTCTTTTTACATGATGGGAGCCTTGTTTCAGTGTGCTCCATCCTCTCTTTTAGGGGACAAGTTGTCCATTGCAGTATAAGGGTATTAATAACTTCATACATCCAGCAGTCAGAACCTCTGCCCCCTGAAAGCCTCTGTTTGGCTTTATCATGGTAACAGTATGTGATCCAGTTCCTTAAGCATGTGAAGAACATGTGAACCAAAATGTTGAACCTTCATTTGGCTGATAGAACTGAATTTGGTAATTGTCCAGAATCCAGTATGGATCATTAATATGTAATAATTTCAAATCAGTTTTTGGTCTGATAGTTGTGCTCTTGCTGAAATTAGGAACCTGTATTTGGAGAATTCAGCATTATCTAACTATCCTTCAAGATGGGACCATGTTATCATACTTGGGACTTCTACTGAATTTATACCTTCTCCACTTTTTTTTGACTTTGTTTCAGACAAAGGCGGGGGTACGTTTTTCTAAGAGAGTGTTCCCAGCATGATTCATTATTATTAGAATTCATCTCATTTTGTATGCCTATTCCAGATTTTTCCCTTGTCAGACAAAATTATGTGTTTGATTTCTTTCTTGCATAGTGGATAGACCAGACAGGTGCAGCCTCACAGAAGAAGGCTTTCCATCCAGCAGGATCAGGACTAGAGTTTGGCTCATGTCGGCATCAGTTTCGAATCCAGGACCAAGAATTCCAGGAAGGCTTTGATGGTGGCTGGTGCCTCTCTATGCATCAGCCTTGGGCTTCTCTGCTTGTCCGAGGGATTAAAAGGTAAGGACAACAGTGAATTTTGACAGTGAAAGATTTTACGTAAATTTGATTTAGCTTTATGGATTGGGATTCTTCTTCCCAGCCTAGCAATGATTTATAATACTCTTCAGCACATAGAACTTTAAGCAGTGTATTCATGCATGTTACGGACTTTTTTTTTTTTTTAATGAATAGCTTAAAAGAAACTGAGTTTAGAAAGACGACAGATCCTAGTGATAACAAAGAATAGAATGTAAGCTTTTTCTTCTTTGGAATGAAGTTTATTGAGAAAATTTCTCTTGCCTTTGCCTTTGTAATATAGCACTCAGCAACCTTAATGGTTTGATCCTATTGGAAATTCAGAGTTCTTATGCCTATTTATTAATTCTTAAAAGTCACTAGCCTAATTATGACTTTGTTTTTCTATCTATACATCTATCTTTTAATATGAATAACCATATCGAGAAGCGGTTTTACCACAAATTCCTTTTCTACAAAAAGTGGGGAGGAGTAGTGAGGATAAGTAGAGGTATTGTAAAGTCATTGTACACATGAGTAATGGTGACAGCTTACTCTTCCATGGTTTCATATATTTCCTCTGAGTTCAACTGTTCCCTTTGCTTTTATAAATGTAAACAGAAAATTGATAAATACAGAAAATGAGCTAGAAAAAGAAAGATCATCTACAATTCCACTGCCTAGAAACAGCTATTGTTATAATTTTGGAGTGTTTATATTCTTTATCCTTTGCAAATTTTATATAGTGAGGTCATAATATGTATATATATGTTTATGGTTTTCTCCATTCACTTACTATGTTCATTCTCCCTTGTTTTCCCAGTTTTATTGAGATATAATGGACATAAAACATCATCAGGGTGTACAACATAATGATTACATATATATGTATATTTTGCAAAATGATCACCATGATATGTTTGTCTTAAGTCCATCACCTTGCATAGTTACAAATTTTTTTGTTTCTTGTGATGAGAACTTTTAAGACCTACTCTCTTAGCAACTTTCAAATATGCAATATAATATTATTAACTATAGTCACTGTGCTGTACATTACATCCCCAGGATTTATCTTATAATTAAAAGTTTGTACATTGTGACTGCCTTCACTCAGTCTATCACTGTATTTATGAGTTTGCTTTTTTCAGAGTCTACATGTAAAGTAAGATCATAAAATATATATCTTTCTAGCATAATTCTTCAAGGTTGGTCCGTATTGTTGCAAGTGCAAGACTTCGTTTTCTTTTATGGCTGAATAATCTTCATCCATCCATTGATGGACATTTACATTGTCTGCACGTCTTGGCTGTTATAAATAATACTGCAGTGAGTGTGAGAATACAAATACCTATTTTTTCCTTCTTGTTTTATCTGTTAGAATTTTATATTCCTGGCAGTGTCCTAACTTATCCCAATAATAATGCTTTATATTTAAATACAATTTTCTACTTTTCAAAACAGTAGCTGTATTGAAGTAGTTCAGTCCAATATTATTACAGTCTTAAACACGTAAGCAGGCAAAGGTAGAGTATTGGATTGACCAAAAAATGTGTTCGGATTTTTCCATAACATGTTATGAAAAACCCGAATAAGGACTTCCCTGGTGGTCTAGTGGTTGAGAGTCCACCTTGCAATGCAAGGGATGGGGGTTCCATCACTGGTCAAAATCCCACATGCTGTGAGGCAGTTAAGCCTGTGCACTGCAACTAGAAAGCCCATGCGCCACGACTGAAGAAGCCTGGGCACTCTAGAACCTGTGCTGCAAAACAAGAGAAGCCTGCCCACTGCAACTAGAGATAAGCCCACACGCTGCCAGGTAGAGCCTGTGTGCTGCAGCAAAGATCCAGTGCAGCCAAAAAAAAAACCAAACAAACATTTTGACCAACCCACTAGCTTGCTCTGAATTGCAAAGCCTAGTTAGTGCCAGATTTGGATCTAGAGTTCTGGTTTTCAAAGTGCTGTTTCCACTCTTACTTGGTAAGCTTCAGTCATTTCTCTGCTTTCTTGAAAGAAAATTATTATCAGAATTTAGGAGCAATCATTTCAACTTTAGTGTCTTTCATGGTTAGCTGTGATTTACCTCCTTGTGAAGGCGCATTACCATTTTTCTCCCTTCTTGAAAGTCTGGCTTTTCTGCTTTGCCTCCTAAATGTTCCATAATCCATGTACGTAGTGGCATTACAAGTGCATGTGAATCTGCTGCTCCAGGGCACCTGGGTCCTCAGATGTCTGTTCTCATTCCGTTCTCTGCAGTTGAGGTGTCTTTCTTCCCCAAAGTAGAATACGAAACAGCTTGCTTTTTGCTGAGGGAATCAGAATGTTTATATTGCTCTCATCCTATTTTGGATCTGTGTTATCCACATTTTCTCACTGAAAAGAACAGGATGAACAGCATCCAACCCACAGTCACTAATCCCACAGAAACAAAGTGGGTGGTTCTGCCACATTTGTGAGACTATTTTCCCACTATCCCTTGGGATCATTTGGAGTAGAAGGAAGAAATATATTGATACATTCTCCACTTATTGGGTCTCTACCATGTGCCTGGTACTCTTCCAATTCATCTCTGTTAGAAAACTAGGGATAAGAGAATTTCTCTGTTTCCCATTATAAGGCAAATATAATAAAGTTATCAGGCTACTTTATTTTGTCTTGTAGAAACTAAAGGAGACACATCTTTTTGTAATCCTTAGAAAGTAGACAGCTGTAATATTCTCTTGATTGCATTTTGTTA
The DNA here is from genome assembly GCA_006410675.1 of Oreotragus oreotragus. Taxonomy (NCBI): domain Eukaryota; kingdom Metazoa; phylum Chordata; class Mammalia; order Artiodactyla; family Bovidae; genus Oreotragus; species Oreotragus oreotragus. The sequence goes on from SJYX01018138.1 coordinate 183,971, forward strand.
TTCCACTTAAAGATTCTTTCAAATTAGTTAACAGGTTAATTATCTACAATGAATATAACCCTTTATAAAATACTTAGAAAATATAAATTAATGTGGTTGCAATTTAAAGATGATAGCATTTTTATCTAGTTAAACTCTTAAATAGTAACTATGAAAGTACTATTCTTGAGGAGTTATGTGTGGGTGGGGATTTTTCTGTCGGGTTAGAGAACAATGAACAAATCTTTTATGACTCAAAGGCAGGGATGTTAATTTTTGTGGTACAACTCGGATGCTTTGAAAACGGAAGATTTGGATCGTGGAGGTCCAAAGGCTGGTGAAAGCTTCATTTCTGAGTTACAGAGATAGGTAAAAACTAGGATCTGAGAGAGATGATTTGTTCTAATGAAAGGGAAAACTAGGAAACAGGGTTCATATTCAAGTGAAAGGTATTTTTTTTCTACCAGAATTACCCTTCATGGTGAGATATATCATCTGTAGATCTCTTGGCTCACCTGGCTACTTTGCTGTATGTTAATGAGATCCTCCTGGAGAGTGAAATAGCAACCCACTCCAGTATTCTTGTCTGGAGAAACCATGGACAGAGGACCCTGGTGGGCTGCAGCCCATAGGGTTGCAGAGCTGGACATGCATGAGCGACTTAGCTCGAACGTGTGAGAGCCTCTATGGGAGGAGGACTCTACAGTTATTAGCTAGATCATGGCAATAGTTTTTTAAGGCAGAAATGTCCATGTACCAGTCCTCTACATGATAGGAACCAAAGCATCACTATGTTTTTTTAGTAGACACTAGCATTTAGATTCTTCCCACTAAATTTGTATTTGTTTAAGGGTGGAGGGCAGAAGTTGGTACACCCCTCACAGAGGAAGACTTTGGATAGCAGCCACAGCAAAGAGACCCTCTCCTCAAGAAGTCTCAGAACTCCAGACTACTTATCTCCTCCTCCGTGGGAAAGGTAACAGCCACATACTCTTCTAATTTCAGTCTTACTTTGTGGAGAGAAGTCATTGACGTTCATCCTCTTTCATTTCCTTCTTCCTGTGGCTTTTTTGGGGGATTTTTTGGCTGAAAGGGACTTTACACTTTGTGTGTCTGTGTGGCAAATCATGGACAGCTATTCAAAGTATTAAGTCCCCAAACAAGACAGAAAAATCTCAGTTCCCAGCTCCAGGAATCAACTAACTAGTCTTAATTTTCTACATTTTTTGTTATTAGAGAGTAAAATAACAACTGTAAATTCTGGGATCTTTAGATTGGGACGAACAACCACAAATAAGACCTTTTTTCATTGGGAGTGACTCAAATAGACATCTGCAATCAGATTTGGGCAGATCAAAGTTAGTTGACTTCAGCAGTGAGTTTTGAGAATCACTGTAAGCACTCTTAATTTGTATCCTAAAAAATAGGATATAAATTTCTGACCATTGGTTATCTTGGTTTCCTTTCCTGATTCAATGCATATAGTAGTTTTGAAGGTAAAATGAGAGAATAATTACAGAACCACCTTTAAAAGTTAAGAAATCAAGCTTTAGGAATCAGAAGTGCATGTTTCCTTAAAAAGAACTTTTTGTTTTGACTGATATGATTGGGTTCTTTAAAATTTGTATTCTGACATTCTTATTTTTTTTTACTACTTTTTTATAGTTGCTCTCTTGAAACCTCAAATTTCTGGAACCCAGCACTACCAAACTCTAGTCTGATCCAGCTGAGTTTAGTGGAATTGATGTGTTTGAAGTGAAGTTGTGGGGTCCCTGAACTTCAGTGGTTTGAGGCTTATTTTCCTATAGCTTAGGATATGGATAGTGGGCTAAGCCAGTTAACCAACTTTTTTGTTAAAATTCAAACAATTATGCTAGGTAACAAGCTTGATAGTTTTCCTTATGTCTATAAACAGATGAGAAAATGATTTATTCAGAATTGAAAACAGATTTGTGAGTTCCAGGGTCACAAAGAAGGGAATGTATATAATCCTTCTGTTACTCTCAATTTAGATGTGGAATTTCCCAATGACTATCCATCAGGCTGTCTTCTGGGCTGTGTGGACCTAATTGACTGCTTATCCCAGAAGCAGTTTAAGGATCAGGTGAGTAAAGAACATTTCTTTTGGACAGATGGTTGTTTTGCCAGGATAGCTGTCCTGTCGATTCTTCAGCTCGGAGTATCCTGTATATGGTAAGGAGCTAGAAACTGAATTTAGACATGTGAGGAGAATCTCCTAAGGAGGAAATGCTGGAGAGAGAAAAGACCACAGCAGAAGGAAACAAACAAACAAAAATATAGTGATGAGGTGGAGGACTGGTACCTGTACATTTCTGCCTGAAAAGCTACTGCCACAATCTGACTAATGAGTGTAGAAGTTCAGTTCAGTTCAGTTCGGTCGCTCAGTCGTGTCCGACTCTTTGCGACCCCATGAATCGCAGCACGCCAGGCCTCCCTGTCTATCACCATCTCCCGGAGTTCACTCAGACTCACGTCCATCGAGTCCGTGATGCCATCCAGCCATCTCATCCTCGGTCGTCCCCTTCTCCTCCTGCCCCCAATCCCTCCCAGCATCAGAGTCTTTTCCAATGAGTCAACTCTTCGCATGAGGTGGCCAAAGTACTGGAGTTTCAGCTTTAGCATCATTCCTTCCAAAGAAATCCCAGGGTTGATCTCCTTCAGAATGGACTGGTTGGATCTCCTTGCAGTCCAAGGGACTCTCAAGAGTNGTATATACAGTTAGCAAGTGCTGGTCTAATTACATTTGAGGGGTTTTTTTTTTTTTTGGTCCTGATAGATCAGCTCACTGAGGGACAATAATCCAGGAAGCAGTTTCTTGACCTGTGTCGTCTTTCTGCATCTTCATACTCATTTGTCATCACCAAGCTGAATTGCATTTTCTTTGAAAACCTGTGTAGACCTAGTAATTTTTATTTTAACTGAAACTAATCTCCTTTGTGACTTGGGACCATATTTTATCTCTCCATCTTGTTCCTAAATTTTTTCATCCCCAAAGGAAGTCAGTAATTTACTTCCTGAGCTTTCATTCTTGGCCTTTCTTTGATAAGTTACAGTACACTATTTTGGGCATAGTGTGATTATTTAGTTCCTTAAAAGAAATAACAGAAAAGGTTTTATTGGTGGTTGTTTAAAATCAAGTGCACTACACTATAAGTGGCTTTAAAAATATGTGCTTAAAATACTTTCCCCTAAGCTAAGAACTCGTCTTCCTTTTATCTTCTTAAAGTAGTATGGCTGGGATGGCTGATTTGTGCCAGGAAAAAGTCCTGCTAGACTGTCGGTTGTCCTGAGTGATGGCCACAGATCAACCTAAACAAGTTAGGAGCAATGCAGAAAAGGCTGTAGCCTCAACTCAGGAAAGAAAGGTAGGTGAGAGCAGTCTAGTTAAGACTTCTTCTGTATTCCCCTGGAAGCAGCCCATGCCTTGCCAGGGTTTTATCTGCCAGCAGCAGATGTAAGCTCTCAAAAACAGCAGGGAGGATGTTGACTGCAACAGTGCATCAAGGCTGTGGTTTGTAACCTCAATATAAGGCAGTTAAAACCTTTTTTTTTCTTTTTTAACAAAGACATTTTGATTGCCAAATCCATAACCATTAGCAGCTGTGGTTTGAACAGTTCTCTAGACCTAACAAGTTTTCAAACAGAAAGTTGAGTTGGAGGCTTTTGTTTCTCTGTGTCTGTGTTGTGTTTGTGATATTTATATCTCTGCCTTCAATAGAAAATCTGATTTGTCTGAAATCTCTGAGGTCATTGATTATTCCACTTCTGTACTGAATCCATTCCTCTCCTGCTAGCTTACTGATTTTTCAGTCCATTTGATCTTAAGGCTTTTGTAAGAGCCAAGATCCTGTATTTAAAGAATTAATGCTGGACCAGTTCTATTGCTGGGTTCCTATAAATTGACATCAGCAAAGTAAGTACTGTTTTCCAGTGGGGAAGAGAGTCTTACTTGTTCTGTTTTCTATAAGAGTATCCATATGATACAGATCTTCAGGAAGATTGCATATATCATTTCATGTGTGGAAACCATCAGCTTCTATCACCAAAGGATTATCTGTAAGACTTGAGAGGTGAGAAATTAAATAGTAGTCAATATTCAGACCAGGCATTGGCATTGAAAAATGCAGAATCCTCAGATTCCCTTTTAAATTATGTGAAAGTGTTTTCTCTGTTTTACTAAGAAAACCCGCCAGTTCATAGGCCTAGCATGTATGGTTTCTAAGGCATCTTGAGGGCTGCCTCTGAGCCCCAACAAAGAGGGGAACTGTGTCTGCAACAACTAGCCCAGTCAGCCCTAGGCAATTTTTTAAGATCTCAAATCACTTGAGGGAGACAGGGAGTGTATTTTCGGAGTTCTCATGAAGACTAGAACATTTCCTTGAGTTTCTAGGTCAGAACAGACTGTCTTTTGAGTTGTTTGCAACCTGGATGTCAAGTGCCCACTTGATGAGGTGAGGACAACCATGTACGTTTTAAAATAATCCAGGAAGCATTATGCTTCCTGTTGTACTTATCCTGAAGAGAAGAAGGGGATATGAACACTTTTCTGTGCATTTATATGAATTCTTTAATGTGTATCTTTTCATCTGAAAATGAACATATAATTCTTAAGATTTTCTTTATTATTTTTACATTAATCAGTGCTTGAGTGCCTTTGTTTTAGTCACTAAGAGAAACAAAAAGGTGAATCAGCCATGGGTTCTGTTCTCAGAATGTTTGAAAGACCACCAGGTAGATAAGATATATCTACAACCAGAGTTATAAACAACCAAATAACAAAATAGAAAGCAAAGGTAACTGTCTCGAGGAGTAAAGACTGCCTCTGAGGAATTCAGAGGAGAGAGAGGTTGCTTCCAGCTGGGAGGAGGACTTTATTAGGAATGTGGCTTCTTTTTAGTTTTCCCCATGGGGACTCAGTAGTTCTTCAGGATAAACTCTGAGAAGTAGAATTTAGAGTCTGAGGTACATACTTTTAAAAGTTGTTACAAACTGCCAAGTTACTATTCTTTTGTCTTTTAAGTCACCACTCTTTAAAGAAAAATCTAATTTAAAATTCTGCCAATGTTGTGAGTCTTTCCTATACCAATACCCTAACCAAAACTGATTATTAATAGTCAATTTAATGTTTACTAATAAAGTGGGTGAAAACTGTACTTTGTTATTTTCATTCAATTTTCCTGACCATTTGGTGACATTTTTGGTAAAGAATCCACGTGCAATGTGGGAGACCTGAGTTTGATCCCTGGGTTGGGGAGATCCCCTGAAGAAGGACATTGCAACCCACTCCAGTATTCTTGCCTGGTGAATCCCCGTGGACAGAAGAGCCTGATGGGCTGCAGTCCTTGCAGTTGCAAAGAGTCAGACACAGCTGAGCGGTTAAATACAAGCATACAATGTCTTTTCAAATATTTACTGGCCATTTATATATTTATTTTTATTGAAAAATAGTTGATTTGTGATGTGTTAATTTTGGCTGTATAGCAGAGTGACTCAGTTAACACATGTATTTATTCTTTTTAATATTCTTTTTCAATATGGCTTATGCCAGGATCTTAAATATAGTTTGCTTTGCTATATGTTAGGACATTGTTGTTTATCCATTCTATACGTAATAGTTTGTGTCTACTAACCCCAAACTTCCAGTCCATACCCCCCTCCACCCTCCTTCCCCTTTGGCAACCACGAGTATGTCTGTGTGTCTGTTTTGCAGATAGGTTCATTTGTGGCATATTTTAGGTTCCATAAGTAATCCCTGGTAGCTCAGTCGGTAGAGAATCTGCCTGCAGTGCAGGAGACCCGGATTCTATCCCTGGGTCAGGAAGATCGCCTGGAGAAGGAAATAACAAACGACCCCTGTATCCTTTCCTGGAGAATCCCACGGACAGAGGAGCCTTGTGGGCTGCGGTCTGTGGGGCTGCAGAGAATCAGGCATGACCGAGTGACTCACTTTGGTGTGGTGGTGGTGGTTCAGGCATTAGGTCGTGTCCGACTCTTGCGACTCCATGGTCTATAGCCTGCCAGGCTCCTCTGTCCATGGGATTCTCCAGGCAAGAATACTGGAGTGGGTTGCTAGTTCCTTCTCCAGAGTGACTCACTTTAGGTTCCACATAAAAGTGATACCATACAGTATTTGTCTTTCTCCTTCTGACTTACTCAGTACAATAATCTCTTGTTGCATCCATGTTGCTGCAATTGGCCTTATTTTACTCTTTATGGCTGAGTAGTATTCCATGGTATATGTGTATACAATTATATATAATTTGTGTGTATATATAGAGTACATCTTCTTTATTCGCTCATCTGTTGATGGACACTTAGGTTGTTTCCATGTTTTGGCTATTGTGAACAGTGCTGCTATGAACATAGGGTGCATATATCTTTTTGAATTATTGTTTTGTCTGGATGTATGCGCAGGAGTGGGATTGCTGGATCATCTGATAATTCTGTTTTTAGTTTTCTGGGGAACCTCTCTAGTGTTTTGAATAGTGGCTGCACCAGCTTAATTCCCATCAACAATGTAGCAGGATTCTCTTTTCTCCACTCTTTCTCCAGCGTTTGTTATTTGTAGACTGTAGTCTACAGTAGTCAGAATGATGGCCATTCTGACCAGTGTAAAGTTGTGGCTCATTACAGTTTTGACTTGCATTTCTCTAATAATTAGCAATATTGAACATCTTAGGATTGTGGCTTTTGAATTAGCCTTGAAGCGTGCTAATAATAAAAACTATCACTTTTTGATTAGTTATTATGTGTCCAACCTATTATGTTATTTTTTAATCCTTATAACAACTTGATACCAAACAAAGTATCATTACCCCTCTTTTAGAGATGAGAGAACTTAAGACTCAAAGTTAAAATAACTTGTGTACTGTCAGTCAGTAAATGGTAGAATTGGAGTTTCTGTTTAAGTCTTCCTACTTATAGATAGAAAAGCATATTCTAAGGAGAGAATAATGTGAGGTGAGAAGTCATGAGCCTGTATGGAGAATAATAGCAGACCAGTTTGTTGAATGGAAATGTATGCTGTGGTCAGATGGTAGATAACTTTGAGGATAGGTTGCAGAGGTTAGACTTTTCTCTCTAGTCAGTTGTGGGATGGGAAGGGATGTTTTGAAAATCACTGGAGCCAGAAAATGAATATGGCAGCAATGTGGAAGATGAATTGTTGTGAAGAGACTGAAGGTAGGAAGTCTAGTGAGAAGGCTCTTGTCATCCAGGTTGGATATATTTTTAAAATCTGTTCTAGAGACTTTTCCTGGCAGTCCAGTGGTTAAGACTTTGCATTACAGTGCAAGGGGTATGGGTTTGATCCCTGGTCAGGGAACTAAGATCCCACATGCCTCTCTGCCAGAAAACAGAAACAATATTGTAACAAATTCAATGAAGACTTTTAAAAATGATCCACATACAAAAAAACTTCTTAAAAAAAATCTGTTCTAGGAAATGCCTGTGGAATTAGACAGAAGGGGCGGGGAAAAATGCAAGGTTTTATGCAGGTAGAGTCAGTCACTTAATATGACACCTTCATGTTACCTGTAAGTAAACTCAGACTTGCCTGGCGGCTCAGTGGTAAAGAGTCTACCTGCCAATGCAAGAGATGCAGACTCGATTCTTGGGTTGAGAGGATCCCCCAGAGAAAGAAATGGCAGTCCACTCCAGTAATCTTGCCAGAGAAATCCAATTGATGGAGAAGCCTGGCGGGCTACAGTCCATGGGGTCTCAAGAGTCAGACACGACTTGCAACTGAACAGCAACACCACCACCACCACCCAGGCTTAGAGAGAAAGCAGTCTGTTTGATCTGGAAGGAATCTGCTGTAACTTTACAATCTTGCTGTCTTTCTTCAGTCTGTTGAAAGGCTTCTTAATTTGTCGAGTATACTGTATGAACCACGAGGCAAATTATCTTCTAATTGAAGATTTTATTGCTCAAAGTATTATATAATCGCACATTCAGCAAGCATTTATTGACCATTGTGCCATGTGCAGGCACTGTGCACATTAAGAATCCAGAGTTTTAACAAGATATTCCATCTTCTCTTGATCTTTTAAGTCTGCTGCAAGAGACTGTGAGAAGAAAACCCAACCATGATACTTATCATGTGTCCAAAGGAATACATGAAGGAGGAGATCCAGCTCCTAACTCACCTTGACTGCAGGCAGGTGGGGAGGGTTACTAAAAAAGGTGATCCTTGAAGAGAGCAGAATTTATATCTTCCTCAACGTACTGTCTTGTATCTTCATGCTTATGTCCATCATGAGAGTTCAGTTCATTCTTTGAAAGAGCAAAGAGTTCTTTGTTCATTGCCTCCTGTAGAGTCTTTCCTGACCTCAGCCTGTTTCCTCTCTGACAGGGTTAACTGCATCCTTCTCTGGGCTCCTGTGTTCATATTTCTATTTACATCTTTAACCTTTTTTTTCCCTATAATTATATATTCACACGCAGTTCCTTTAGATCACCATCTGTGTCTAACCTTGTTTTTTCCAGTGCCTTAGCATATAGCCTGGTGTATAGTAGGTATTCATTTACCGGTGATAACAATAAATTGAGGGGCAGGCATTGGTTGGTAAATGAGAAGCCTTAAATGCCATGTGAGGGAATTTAGTATTCTGAAGGCACTTTAGAAAAATTGTTTTGACAGAAGTAGGAAGGAATGGACTAGATGGGGCAAGCTGAAAACAAGTAGATAATTTAGGAAATTATGATTTTCCAGGTGGAGGCATGATGGAGGCCAGCAGCAATGCTCTGGCTGTCAAGTTGGAAAGAAAGGACCAGATGATTGGAATGTTTAGAAGATAAAGTCTATAGGACTTGGTGATTTGATTGGCTATGAAGGATGAGAGAAAGAAGTCCAGGTTAGATTTTGGTTTCTAGCTGTGGTGAGGGGTAAGTGGTAGTACCATTAGTCTACATGGGTTATACATGAGAAGTGAAGTTGCTCAGTCGTGTATGACTGTTTGCAATCTCATTGACTGTAGCCTACCAGGCACTTTCATCCATAGCATTTTCCAGGCAAGAGTACTGGAGTGGGTTGCCATTTCCTTCTCCAGGGGATCTTCCCCACCCAGGGATCAAACCCAGGTCTCCAGCATTGCAGGCAGACTCTTTAACCTCTGAGCCACCAGGGAAGTGTACAGAAGAAAAGAATTTTCTTTTAAGGAAAATGACTTTTTATTTATTTAATTTTTATGACTTATTTTGTCTGTGCTGGGTTTTTGATGCAGCGCCTGGGCTTTTCTAGAGGGCGTGGGCTTAGCTGCCTTATGTGAGATCTTAGTTCCCTGATTAGGAATCGAACCCAGGCCCACTGCATTGGGAGCATGAAGTCTTGTCCACTGAACCACCAAGGAAGTCCCTGAAAATGACTTTTTAAAATAAAGGAGCTGTAGCAAAGGAAACCTGTATTGTAGCCGTGAAGGAGAGCGGTTCTGTAGTATGTGAATTGTGCACATAATACAAAAATCAGTAGTACAGAAATTTAGAGCCATACAAAAAGCACTTTCTCTGTGATTTTTCATTTGGATTGTTTAAAATATTTTAATCTGTTTGGTTCTAAAAGAAAAAACTCCCTTTATTTGATAAAGGGGTATTGTTGCTGTTAATAACACTATATTACTTGATAATGATCTTACCTTAATATGTCAGCTCATGTAAAAGGATTCTGTGAACTCTGCCTCAGTAGTTGTTCCCAGCTGAGTCAGACCAGCCATTGGGAGATAAAAATATAAAGTCAGCAGAGCCCTTAAAACAAGAGGAATCTTAGCATTCTGAGATATTAGGGTGGATTTGAGTGGTTAAGGGCCTTGCAATGTAGTGTCTTTGCATGTGCGTTCAGTCATGTCTGACTGTCTGTGACTCCACAGAACTCTGCCTCAGTAGTTGTTCCCAGCTGAGTCAGACCAGCCATTGGGAGATAAAAATATAAAGTCGGCAGAGCCCTTAAAATAAGAGGAGTCTTAGCATTCTGAGATATTAGGTTGGATTTGAATGGTTAAGGGCCTTGCAATGTAGTATCTTTGCATGTGTGCTCAGTCATGTCTGACTGTCTGTGACTCCACAGACTGTAGCCTGCCAGGCTCCTGTGTCTGTGGGATTTCATGCCTTCATCCTTGGCATTTTCCAGGCAAGAATACTGGAGTGGGTTGCCATTTCCTCCTGGGTCAGGGGATCTTCCTGACCCAGGGATTGCACCTTGCCAGGTGGATTCTTTACCACTGAGCCAGTAGGGATTAAGAGCAATTTTCTTTGGGTTCTTACTAGTTAGAGTGAAAGCCTGCACTATGAAAATTAAGACCGACAATAATTGTTACAAATGGATGATTTTCATTTTGGTCTCGAAGAATCAGGGCAGCAAAGTTATGAGGTTAATTTTAGAGAAAACATAAGTCCTTCTCTTCTCTTTTGTGTAGAGGTTCCAGTATAGATAGGATTCACAAGAGCACAGAAAGTCACACTGGGAATTTTAACGGCAACCCACTCCAGTTTTCATGCCTGGAGAATCCTGTAGACAGAGGGACCTGGCGGACTTCAGTCCATGGGGTTGCAAAGAGTTGGACACAACTTAGTGACTAAACAAGAAATAAAGAAGGGACCAGGATACCGATCTGTGTGGCTTCAGCCAAATCATCTTCCACAAGTGTCTGAAAGACTCCAAGCTGAATATCACCTATCCTTATTCCTCCCAATTGGCGCAAATATGAATGGTCTCTATGGCATTGAGCTGGAACCCCTTGTATTTGGTATTAGGCACATGATCTGCATTGGGTACTGTTACATGAGTTCAGCTGTCCCACTTAGGGACAGTTGGCATGATCTTTATCCGACTCCAGTCAAATATGCAGGAGTCATCTCATCAAAGTATCATGATCAATACGTTAACTCTGATGTGAGAAAACGCTTATCCTCCAGTACAGTGGGGCCCAGAGTACTACTTATCCTGTGAACACCTTGAATTGCTTTGAAGGAAAATGAGCACAACTTTTTTTTTTTTTTTTAAATGAGGGCTGTTTATCAGAGAACACAGTTGCTTTCAGGATATACTTCTTTGGATCTGTTGTGCTTGTGGTCTTTTTGTCAGACTCATTTCCTTCTCTCTTTCTGAGTATTATCACCTCAATCTTCTTGGAGTTGGTTTTCAGCTAACTAGATTTCGGAGCCTGATTTCATGTCCTATCTAGTTCCCCAAAGTTCAAACCAAGAAAACCTCCAGCAAACGTATGTTCTTTGTCAATGAGTTTCTTCTTAACTGTTTCCTTTAGCTGTTAGTCCTTGGAGACAGGTGTAAGATTTACATGTGGGTCATCTGGGGATTTGTCGGGAAGAGTGATATCATGTAGGACTTTCTGATCATTTCAGTACAAGGATTAAATGGAGGCTTGTGGAGTTGGTGAAAATGCCCACTTGGCTCTGAGACTGTAGTGGTTGCCAAGAGCCACTAAACTTTTTTTTTTTCCTCTTATGAAAATGGAAAGAGAAATGTTTTCTAGATGATTGGTCAACAGTTTGCCTCTGGAGAGGAGACGAAAATGGCTGTTTAGTAGTTAATTACCTGTTATGTTAGCTATGAAACTTATGAGGCATGAAAGAAGAGTAAGCCCACCTCCCCCACTCCTCAGGCTGGAAACCAGGTGATAGGAGTCATGTTGGTGAAGTCAGGAGCAGCAGCAGCGTCCTGAGGAGTCTGTTACTGAATGTAAATGGTTGCTTTGAATTGCTTGGTCTTACAACCCTCATTCCCTAGCCTGTCTATTGCACTATCTCAGTGACCCTTAATCTAATATCCTCTCTAAATTGGATATGACATTGAGAGTTTATTTACATTCTTGACAAACATGAACCTTCTTTTTCTTAATTTACTCTTTCTGTAGGTCAGCTGCATTTTAGTCTTTTGACTCAAACCAAAATTCTCTTTTCTTGCAAGTCTCTGACTTTTTGGTGTTTAATGTGGTCTATTAGTGTCCAAGACTCAGTTTCAGAGATTATACATTTCTGCAGGTACAGGTTCTGCCAAGCTGGCTTTGCTTTAATGCATTTTACCATAAAAAATAATCCCTTCTTCCAACACATAGGCCTTACTTTTCTTTATTCCCGTAGGTTTCTTTGCTCTTTAGCTCTGTTTTTTGTAAGCTTCCTGAAGTTTAGTAATAGAACTTGGAAACAGGAATATTCACATGCAACTTGGATTTAGATTCAATTGGGAAAGGTAATCTTAGTGTTCATCTTTATTAGAAGGCGTGAATGGGTCCAGAGAACCACTTGTTCTATAATTTCATTTATCCATCATTTTCCCCATTATTTGACATTTTCTGACTCTGTTAATATATGTCAGGGTAGTTTTTATTAAACATAGGGCCTTACTGGCTACTTACCAAGACACAAAAGTTCTAATTTAGCTTGAGGGATAACAGATTATAGACTAGTACCTGCTTTTAGCCAGAGTTTGGTCCTAAGAGTGTCCAGCTCCCAGCATGTATGTATTTAGCATGGTTAAGCTAACCTAAAAGCACAGGTTGGCAATTTTTTTGTTTTTTGTTTTTTCATCCAACAAGTATTTATTGATTGCCTACCATGTGCCAGGCGTGATTCCAGGTGCTAAGGAGTAAGCAAAGCAAAGATCCTTGCCTTCTTGGAGCTTTTATCCTAGTAAGGAAAGTCCAAATTTTAAAAATTTAAATAAGTGAATTGGTAGTGGTTTAGTCACTAAGTCATGTCCAACTCCTGTGACTTCGTGGACTGTAGCCCTCCAGGCCCCTTTTTCCATAGGATTTTCCAGGCAAGAATACTGGAGTAGGTTGCCATTTATGATGGTAAGTGCTGTAGAGAAAAAATAGAGATGGGGGTTAAGAATGCCAGAAGACCCACTACAAAGTTGGCATTTAAACAAAGTTCTGAAAAAAGAAAGAGGAAACCAGGTAGATACCGAGCAGGGAAAGCATCCCAGGAAGAGGGGTAAATAAGCTAGTACAGACATCCAGAGGCAGGAACAAGGAACCCTGTATAGCTGGAGTGGAAAGTTGGGGAGAGTAGTAGGAGAAGGCATCAGAGAGGAAATGGGGGCCAGATTGTCTGGGGACCTGTGCATCATAATGAGGACTTAGTCTTTTATTCTGACTGAGACAAAAAGCCTTTGGAGAGTTTTAAACTTTGGAGTGACTTGATCCGATATATTGAATATGTTTAAGAAATAGCGCAGACTGCTGTGATGTGAATAGACAAGGGGAAGGTTAAGGGCAGAAACAGACAGGCCGATGAGGAGGATATTGAATCCAGGGAGACATTCTGGTGGCCCGGACCAGGGCAGTAGCGCTGGGTGTCTTAAGAAGTGGTGGGATATTGAGTATCTTTCGAAAGTAGGGTTAACAGGATTCCCTGAGGGTTGGTTATGGGGTTCTTGACCTGAACAACTGGAAAGATTAAAATAGCTATTTTAAAGGAATATGACTGAGAGAGGAGCAGGTTTGGAAAGAAAATCTGGGACGTTGATTTTTTTTTTTTTAATTTTTATTGTGGTAAATATACATAATATAAACTTAACCATTTTAAGCATGCAGTTCAGAGGTGTTAAGTACATTCACAGTGTTGTGCAGCCATCCATGTCTAGAACTTTTCATCCTCTTAGACAGGAACTCTGTACCCATTAAACAGTAATTCCTCTTTCCTCCACACTCCCCGCAGCCCCTAGTAACCTCTATTGTACTTTCTTTCTCTATGAATTTATCTTTTTTTGGCTGTGCAGCTCAGCTTGTGGGATCTTAGTTCCATGATCAGGGATTGAACCCAGGCTCTAGCAGTGAAAGCACCAAGTCCTAACCACTAGACTGCCAGGGAACTTCCAGACTTGTCTGTTCTAAGCACCTCACATAAGTAGACTCAGAATATTTGTTCTTTTGTGTATGGTTTATTTTACTTAGCATGATTTTTCTAGGTTCATTCATGGCGTAGCATGTATCAGAATTCCATTCCTTTTGAAGGCTGAATAGTATTCCACTGTATGTATATGCCATATTTTGTTTAATCTGTTAGACATTTGGATTGTGGAAACTACTGACTGTTGAGTAAGGCTGCTTTGAACATTGGTATACAAATATCTGAATCCCTGCTTTCAATTCTTCGAGTATACCTGCTGCTGCTGCTAAGTCACTTCAGTCGTGTCCAACTCTGTGCAACCCCATAGACAGCAGCCCACCAGGCTCCCCCGTCCCTGGGATTCTCTAGGCAAGAACACTGGAGTGGGTTGCCATTTTCTTCAATGCATGAGAGTGAAAAGTGAAAGTGAAGTCGCTCAGTCGTGTCCGACTCTTCGCGACCCCATGGACTGCAGCCTACCAGGCTCCTCTGCCCACCAAGAAGTAGAATTTATTTGCCAGCATGGAAATGAAAGATGACCTTCAGAACAGTTCTGGTAGAATGATGGAAGAAAAGCCTCTTTATAGTCACTATAAAGTGAATTTGAGGCAAAGTGTATAGATAATCTTTTAATGAATTTTGTTGTGAAGGGAACCTGAAAATGGGACAGTAGCTGAAGGAGAATGTGGGATCTGGGGAGTTTTTGTTTTATGACAGACATTATAGAAAGAGTGTTTGTTAACGGGATTGATCCAGTAGAGAGGGAACATTTATTGATGCGGAAGAAAGAGGAGTGAAATGGCTTGTTATTTTGGAAAAGCAGAGCTGTAAAGTCCTGGCAGGTTTGTCCTCTGCCTCAGCATTCTATGAGACACAGAGAAGAGAGAGCAGGAAAATCGAAGAGATATGAATTGTGACTGTTGCTGCTTTGGTGTCTGTAGAATTAAGTTTAAAGATCTTGATGGCAGCCTCTGGTTTTATTTGTGCCAAAGCCCCTCAACAGTAACAGCCGTGCCCCACTTTTCTTTGACTTCTAAAGATCCAAAGGGTAAGGAAAAAAGAAAGCTTCTCCTTCCATCTTCATTTTTTAAATACATTCTATATATTTCTTGACTGCTCTGGGCCTTGGTTGCTGTGCGAGGATTTTCTCTAGTTGCAGTGAGCGGCGGCTACTCTGTAGTTGCCTTGCATGGGCTTCACATCATGGTCACTTCTCTTGTTGTGGTGCATAGACTCTAGGGCACATGGTCTCAGTAACTGTGGCTCAGTGGCTTAGTTGCCCTACAACATGCGGAATCTTCCCACACCAGGAATTGAACCTGTGTCCCCTGCATAAGCAGGCAGATTCTTAACCACTGGACCACCAGGGAAGTCCTGACATTTGAATTTTCTTCCTTATTTCACTGAAACCTCCATTTTTACTTTAGAGCCTTAGATCGTTACAGGATACATCTTAGCAGGTAAATAAAAGTGGAAAATAATTTCACAATTTCTCATTACCAGGAGAAAGGCTGCTTTGGTAATGAAGTCTAACCCATGGCCATAGTCAGCTTCAGAGTTGTATTTATCGAACACACTAAACACAAGACATCCCAAGATAGGAAATGTTGAAATACCAAGTCAGTTGCACATTGCTGGAGAGCACTTTTCTGCCAACACCCACTTGTTCCTTAAGTTGTGATTGTGTGGCCAGATATTCTTACTCTAGTTTCTGTGTCTGTCTTTGCAGAAGGAATAAAAGTCCTAAGTATTCACATAGATTCGTTTTGTGATACGAGCTCCAAAGGAGGCTTCTAGATTATTTTCAGAATTGCTCTACTGTTACCTTTTCACCCTAAGTGAGTTTGGAATGCATCCAGCAAAATAACTTTGGCATGTTCATACCTTTCAGAATGAATCACCTTCCTTCCCTTTAGTGAGAGAAGGGCCCTGTTGATCATTTCTGGCAGAATTTCTACAAATGTTCTATTTTTCTTAAACCTTCCAGTGTTTCACTTGAGCTGAATCTGGAGGTGGGTGCCTGATGTTCCTACAGGAGACCTCTGAATCTCCCAATTCACAGTTGCTTATATTGAAAGATTAGTCAGTTTTGATTCTCTGGAAAGATGTCAAACATCTTTTTTTAAGAAGTTGTTTCCATTATAGGAAGTCACAAATGGTGGGCAAAAGACTGTATAAGAATACTGTGCTAAAGCTTAGGGGAAAGTGGAAGGTTTGTTCTTGCTTGTTGGGCATTATTGTCTTTCCCTGGCTATGTAATGGAGAGTACTACCATCAGAATATTGAGGTGGGTTCTGGGACATCCTTTGATCTCCTTGAAAGTCAAAGTTTGTCCCAACTAGCCTGAACTTTTAATTTTTATATTTTGCAGTATCCAGACATAAGTCAAGAAGAATCTGATTCTCCGTTTGTTTTCATCTGCACAAATCCCCAGGAAATGATTGTGAAGTTTCCTATTAAAGGAAATCCAAAAATCTGTAAGTCACAAGCTTCGATGGTCTATTTTTTTTTATCTTGAATCTCACTTGTTTAACTTAAAATTTTTTTCTCTTTTTATCCTGTTCCATATCATCTCAAATACTTGAAGAATTAGAAAAATTCTATTTATCATATTCCTGAAACTAACACAGCATTGTTAATCAACTGTTTAATATTAAAGTTACTGTTAATTTAAAAAATTCTTTTTATCAATAACTTTAATGTTAGGTTAACTACAGTATAGCCTTTCTGAAGCATACCTTGATCCACAATTATTGGTATATGAGTGAATCACTCTAAACTTCCAGTTAGGACCCCATTACCTTTAAAATACTACTTGTAAGCCAAAAGAGTGCATTTGCCCCACTGTACTGTTCGTAACTGTTGTTCCTCAGTATTCAATCCAAGAATAAGACTTAACTTTTTGGAGGTACCACTTCCCACTATTGCTTTGATTACTGGTCCCAGAGGTCTGCTCTAGCCCTCTTGCTTTTCATCCTCTTTTTGAAACCTCTTGATGGTTTTCTTTTCTGTACTGTTTGCTTTTATGTGTTTGTGATTATAGTACCCTCTGCATGCTCACTTTTTAGGAAGTGCTTATGTCTTTATTCTTTCCACTTCCACCTCATCTTCAATTCCCAACTTCTCTGTTTAGTCATATACCAGGTTCTTCTATTTCCAAGCAATCTCAAGAAACACAGAGTGGTGTTCTCCCTTTCTTACTTACTTTTAAACACTACATGAACAGCTCTCCCATTTGCTTGCTTATGTCAGTTACTGTTCTGTGCCTTTGTGACATTGCTTTCCCATTGTGTGAATTGGATGCTCCTAGGGCATGCATTGTTGTCAGCTGTCCACAGGGCTACCTGACCTTGTGCCTCAGTTCAGTTCAGTCCAGTCGCTCAGTCCTGTCCAACTCTTTGTGACCCCATGAACTGCCCAGGCCTCCCTGTCCAACACCAACTCCCAGAGTTTACCCAAATTCATGTTCATTAAGTCGGTGATGCCATCCAACCAACCATCTCATCCTCTGTCGTCCCCTTCTCCTCCTGCCTTCAATCTTTCTCAACATCAGGGTCTTTTCAAATGAGTCAGCTCTTCGCATCAAGTGGCCAAAGTATTAGAGTTTCACCTTCAACATCAGTCCTTCCAATGAACATTCAGGACTGATCTCCTTTAGGATGGACTGGTTGGATCTCCTTGCAGTCCAAGGGACTCTCAAGAGTCTTCTCCAACACCACAGTTCAAAAGCATCAATTTTTCGGCACTCAGCTATCTTTATAGTCCAACTCTCACATCCATACATGACTACGGGAAAAACTTTGTGCCTGGGGACCAACTATTTTATAAATCTGTTCTATGGAGACGTAATTCTCAGAGGGTAGTGTAAATAAAAATCACCTACAGAGCTGTTAAAACACAGATTCCTGGGCCCTCTCTCAAGTAATAGTAATGCTCTTGGTTAGCTGACTACACAATGGATAATACTGCTTTTGGGCACAAAATGAAATGCTTGGAGTATGATTTAGATGAATGTATATTCACTCCAAAATTCAGGCAACTCTGATGATTTATGAAACATATTCTTGAGATTTCCTGCAAGTCAGAAAATCTGAACATAAGTTGCCCTTGACTTACACAAATTAGTTACTTAATACTTTACCCGCACTGTTAGCCAAGCGGCCCTGGAAAGTCTTTTTCTTTCTTCTTAACTGTTTAGGATTTAAATCTTCCTTTTTTTCTCCTTTTTAAGTTGTGAAATTATACCCCTTCCCACTCTGCTCTGTTCTGGCCTTCCCTTAGGCCCTGAGGGCAACACTGGTGGTCAGGCTTCTCTCCCGGACCCACTGCTGTTTGATCTTTAGTTCCAGTTACCTTTTCAGAGCTTCCTCCCTATCTTGGTTCTCATCTACTGCTTAAACTCTTGTGAGAAAATGTTCTGTGTAAACAGAGTTTATATATTTCTCTGAAATGTTTTAACTTCAGCACTTTCTCATCTCAGAGACTCACCTTCAGCACATATATGACCTTGGTTTTTATCCACAAGGTTTAATAGGGGGTGGAGTGAGTGGTAATCTTAAGAGAAAGCTTTTCCCTGTTGCATCTATTGGTTAAAAGCTTTAAAAAAGCCAAAATGGGCTGTGTGCTTCAGGGACAGCAGGGCTGGAAAAAACTCTGAGACTGCAGCTTTTCCCATGGTAGACCAAGCAAGGTAAAACATGGGTCAGAAACAGTAGGTAAAGTGGGTGAGTGGGGTGTGGGGCAAGAATAGAATGACCAATCCCTGTGTTTCAGAAAAAAATTTTCTGTTGAGAGGAAGCAAGCCGGAGGATTTAGTCTGATGTAAAGTTTTCATTCCCTCCAACTCTTCATTCCTTGATCCTTCATTCATCTTTACTATCTTTAAAAACCTTAACACTTTGTCAGAACTTCCTTCCCTTAGGCCATAGACGCCCACCTCCAGTAGTTGACAGCTGGAAAAGTCCTTAATCCCACTGCCATAGGGAAAAATACATACTTGGCTCTTAATTTGGAATGCTTCACATTTTCTTCTTAGAATACTGTTACATGAAGTGGTTAAGTTCCATGGTATTAATATTAGTAGTCCAGTTACAATTCTGTGCCTTAAATATTTTTTCTTATGTGATGGTTTAGGAATTTAGCCACTCTTCATAGATTAGTTCTATGAGAAATTTATCCTAAGTTGTCCTAAGTTGCAAACTTCTGACTTGCAAATAAACTTCTACAATATAATATATTTACATGTTGTATCGTGTGTGTGTGTATGGTTTAAATTAAAAGCATATATTTTTATTTATTTTTGGGGGCATGTAAACTTGAGTTTGCTTGACCTGAGGATAATTGTGCTTCTTGAAGTTAAAATAATTCATAAAACAGTGCACAATATGAAATCACTTGACTATGTGTCTGCTCAAATTAAGAAATGCAAAACAGTTAAGTCTAGTAGAATATGTAGGTTGAATGCTCAAAGAGATGAAGGAAATTTTTTACTTTAAATGAACTACATGCTTTAAATTCATGCAAATTCTGCCTTATATCGTATGCAAAGCTTGTGAAAATCCCTATGAGAGTTCTATCGATTGATGGCAAATAGTTTTTTCCCTTTTAACTTCTCCCCCATCTGCTGCATATGCATTTGATTTTCTTTTAGGCACCATGATTGAGGATGTGGTTTAACACTGAAATGCTGTGCGTACTAAATGTAAAAATATTGGGGAAATACAAAAACTAAGCATTATCACTCTGCTTTTAAGAGAGTATACTGTAAATTACTGTAACTGTCCAGATCCCAAATCTTAAAAAAACAGGCTAACCTAGAACTCAAGAGTTCAGAGGGCATCCACAATAACTGCTTCTCCATGCAAGGAACCCCAGGTCCTGGCCTTCATTGCCCAGCTGACCTAAGGATTGCCACTACTGGTAGTCACTAGGTTAGGAATGCAAAGAAGTTTTTAGTTGTAAGGAGCTCACAGATTGCTGGCACACGTATGGTTTTCTTAGATTAGCCTAGGGGATGAAAAGGGGATGAAACACTTCTGAATCCCTGGGAGTGCCCTGGAAATCCTTCTTCCTTTCTATCTCCTTTCTCCTATCAGTTTTCATTTTATGACATTGTCATTGAAGCCAGAGATTAGTTTGCCTACCATTGAGTGCTTTCCTCCAGTGGGTTGATCTTATCTGAGCTGGTCTCACTTGAGGGCTTTCACAATCAGACTGGAGTTTTATGAAAACAATATTTGGGATATTCTTATATAGAAAAGCTTTGAGAATGTGAAGAAAGTAATGTCTCTCTCTTTTTTTAAATATAAGGAGCCTGAAATAAATAGTTAAAAGTCTTGCCTAGAGATGCTGGTAAATTTGGTAAATTAAAAGTACAACTGATATCGTAACTACAAAACACAACTCCTAAGCCTTAGCGTAAATAATACAACTACTGTTAATTTTTCAGAGACATCTGAACTTATGAAGCACTTGAATGTATTTTATTTCAATCAATTGTTGATTAAATGATTTAGTGTATATAAAATACTTGGTATGGTGCTTCGTATTCAGAAAAGCACTTAGTATTGGCTGTAATCCTCTCAACAACTTTGTAAGTTATAGAAATTTTTTTCTTTCTTTCATTTTACAGTTGAGTGAACAGGTTTACAGAAGTTGTATTTTGCTCAGGTCTTTCTACCTCTAGATTTCCTGCTTTTCTCACTTTTATCACATTGCCTCAGAAACAAAGTATTCCCATTTACATTTCATTTTTAGGCCAAAGTATCATAGAGCTGCAAAGGGCCTTCAGTACTGTGTAGTCCAGTTTCCTCACAGTATTGAAAAAGTTGAGGACAAGAGTGACTAGGTGACTTCCTCAAGGTCATACAGATAGGTAGTCTTAGGACTAATACTGAGACCTGCGTCTTCTAACTTACTCAGTGCAGGGAGCTAGAAGTCTGGAGTCCTAGATGGAATTCTAAATTCTGTCCTAACTTGTTCTAAAAAGCTTAATGAGAGGCAGTACTTCTTCGTACCTCTGGGTACCACCACCTTTACAGTGAGTACTCTTTTATGTTTATCTGATATCTGCTATTTTTGGTTACTTAGTAGTTCCCAAACCTTTACAGTAAAGGTTCTGAAATTTGCAATGCCTGCTTTCTTTAATTCATTTATTGAGCACCTACCATTTGGCGGTCACTAGGGTAGTCTTAGGGATACAAAGGCAAATTTGCCTCATAACAGGGCTTTTTACCAGATTCCTGGCACATGTTTGGATTTCCAGCAAGGCAGCCTGGGGGATGAAAGAACTCCTAAGTCCCTGGGAATACTCTTATGTTTCTAAAGCCCAAATTAAAATCGGCATCATTGTGACGTTGTGGACATCATTTAGGGTCTCATTAAATGATGGCTTCTAAGGAAGCCCAGAAAAGGAAGTAATGCTATTCCAAAGGCAGGTGTAGCCCTGGAGAGATGAGGAAGAAGGGAAAAATTAAGAAAACAGGAAACTTGTTAGATTGAAGTAATTTTTTTTTTCATACTCTCTTTGTGCAGTAGTCAGGACATGAATTCTTATCTTGGTTGGACAAATGAGGATACTGAAGTCCAGACAGATCAGATGACTTGTTTGTATCAAACAAAGGAGTACTGGAACCTGGGTCTCTTGACTTCTTGTCCGGTGCTTCCTCTCTTGCACCTGATTACTGCGGCACATGAAAATGATGGAGTACAAGGGGCCGGGGTTGTGGGTATAGGACTGTAGTACACCCAGCTGCTTTTGTCTTGGTGTTTTTTGTTTATTTACTGCCAAGGCTGAACTGAACTATTTCTCTTTCCAGCATCAGCATCTCTGTTGACTTAAATGAGACTTTTTGTGGGAGAAAGTCACCTGCCAGCTCTGGTCTCAGGCCAGACAGACAGGAACTCTGTTAAATTCTTCCTGAGATGGATATTTCTTAAGGCGGCTACCACTGAACTGACCTTTATCCTGGTAGATCTGAGAAGTCAGAGGTCGGAGACCACATCAGTGGAATACCTCTCATGAGGGTCACCTGGGACAGGAATGTTGCTTGTTTTCTAACTTTAACACTTAGAGGAGTCATACAGCCCATGACCTTTGCCCTTCTTAGCTGGTGATAGGGCCCCTTTGTTAGAAAAGCATTCATGTGGATTCTACCTCACTGTTTCAAGTTGCTCCCCCTATTAAGTCTGAGGCAGCAAAGGAGTGAATTGAATTGCTTTTCTCACTGTGAGGGAGATTCATGCATTATGCTCAGCCAGTTAACAGGTCAGAGGAATGAGTTTCCCACTGTGTGAAATGTCTTCCTTTATCATTATGTTTGTATTCTTTAAAAACTTGCCTTAGTATCAGAACCTCCGGAAAACGTGTTTTTTTTTCCTAGTAACTACAGAATTAGAAATACTAACTCCTTCGATTCTTGCTGTGAATGCTCATTGTGTTGGTGCAGACATTTGTGTGTCCCTGGACCGTGTTCCCACTGCTTCCTCATTCTTGCAGAATGAAACTCTGAAGTTTGAAAGTGTCTGAGTCCTGGAGCAAGATAATTGAATGTGACAGGAACACAGTAACCAGAAGACCTGAGAGGCCATGAAAGATTTGCATTGCAAATATAAAAAATAAATAACGAGGCTTCTTTTTCTCCCTTACAGGGAAACTGGATTCCAAAATCCATCAAGGAGCAAAGAAGGGGTTAATGAAGCAGAATAAAGCTGGCTGACCCAGGAAAAAAGGAACTCTACAGCATAGTGGAGTTCTGTGTACTAAAACTGCTATCCACTGGTCTTTTGAAATTGAAGCAGTAGCAATCTAAGGACTTGGCATCAGGCTTTAAACTTTCTCTCAGAATTTAAACTCTTATCAAAATCTGTATATTTTTCTTAATGAGATTCTTACTGTATGTAGTGGGTCAAAAAATCTTTGGATACATTATTTATAAAAACTTATTTTAAAAATTCTCAATCTTTGACATTTTTCTTAGAATGATACAGAAGAAAGTGACCAAGTTGGAAATTTCCTCTCTGAGGCTTGGATTTATTTTAGTTAGGAAAATTCTTAACCTAGGTAACAATATTTTAAGGGACCACTTGAATTTTAAAGTTTTTTTTTTTTCCCCAAAATGATAGCTTGGTGGGGTGTTAGGATGTTTGAGGAATTCTATGTTTAATACAAACAAGTGATGGGAACAGAAAGTCCCCAAACTTAACAGGTTTGCTGCTCTAGTCCAGCATCTCTTCAAGTGAATAGTATTCAAAAACTGAGTACTTCGTTGGCAGATTTTTGGGGGGCGGGCAGGGCTGTGGTGGGTGTATAACTTGAAGAGGTGCTGCCACTTTGTTCTTTGGTTTGAGACATTAGGACATGAGAGGATCAGCTGGGATGAGATGGAGCCACCTGCTAAAGCAGCAAGAAACAGCGCTTTTTGTTGGTATTGCACGAGTATCATTTGGATGGAGCAGTTAGAAACAAACAAAAATAAAATCCGTTCAGTAAATGCATCTAGATAACCCCAAAATGCTGAAACCAAACCCTTTAAGGCGTCCATCCCCCAAAAAGCTATGAGTTTTGAAAAAATAGGTTGGTTTGAAATGAGACTTTTTGCTAGTCATTCTGGTCCCACTTAGTGAAGTACTTTTTTTTCTGAGGCTGTTCAGAAGATCTGTCAGAATCTCAGTTGCTGGCATCCTCAGGAAATTCATGGTCTTAAATGTGTATGTTCTGCTTTTTATAAAGCAGCGCTACCACACTGGGGAAGTTGGACTCCCTCCAGCAGTTGTGTGCATGACTTAAAAAGAGAGCACAAGGGAGAGAAAAAAAGTGCCCTGTGTTATGAAAAAGATTAATTTCCCCTTTCTTTAGTCCTTCATATTCAGCATTTATTTGCACTGAAATTGCTCCACTTATGCATTGAGTTTCACTCAGCTGTGAACCCTGCTTGTTACGTGGCTCTGGGCATTGGTTTTGTGGGGACTGATCACCCTGGATTCCCAGGGAAAACCCACCAGATTCCTGTTCCGGTGATGTAGACAGACTGTATTCTTTTTTTTTTTTTCTCAACTTGTGTAGAGAAAGTGGAAAGGACACTAATGGCACTTCTTTAGAGGGGAAAAAGTCTCTCTCTGGCCTTCTACAGACCCTAGTACTATTAATGAAGCCACACTAGGTTCACTATGCAGTTACTGGTTTACCAAGCAGTAACAACTTGAATTCTGTGCTGGAATTGTCTGTTTGTTTGTTTTAATACCAAAATAAAATTGAAAGGCAGGAAGTGAAGAGCCCAGAGAGCAAAACAAAAAGTTTCTCTTTATGCCTTTTTATTTGAACGACAGCCTAAGCACAGAGGAGTATGGATTGATTTTTTCCACCTGGATAGATTGTGCGTGCATGCCTAAAGAAAAACATCAGGAGATGCGAGAGTTCAGATTATGCAACCGTTTTGTGTGCTGTGATAAGAAAGTTTACAAGAACTTCACAAGTTTGAGAACCCAACCTCAGCATCCAGAATACGCAGCTGGAGCCACATGAGTAAACGGCAGAGTAACTTGGAAACTTCTCCTTTTCATGGTCAGCCTGTGAAAGCCTCCCCTTCAGTTCACATGGTGGTGGTATAAGGTCTCTCTTTTATTTGTGGAGACACCCGGGAGGAAGTGTGGGAGAGACTTGGGGGTAGATGGCCCTCAGTTGCTCAGTGATGAATAGCATAATTTAAAGTCTAGTGGAAATTCTTAGCAGCCTGAGTACAAACTTGCCCAGGAATAGCCTGTCAGTACTTTACAACACTTTGCACTGACCCTGTTTCCCTGGAACAGCTTGGCCTGAGGGAAGGTCCGCATTTCTGAGCTGGTTTTCTTCTACAGGTTAAAGATCTTACTCTCTTTTGGATGGTTGGGTTCAATGGCTGTCAGTTTGTACAGTTGCTAAAGGATTCACCATTTTTGTTTTTGTTTTTCTAGGCAGGACACAGTCTCAATTATATAAGCTCAAAGTAGGATATATATGAAACTGGAGACTTTCCTCTGTCAGGATTTAGAAGGCTTTGGCTATGCAGACAGATGTTTAGAATGGGGTGGGGGGTGGGGAGGGAGGGTGATTTGCTTGCTATAGCTAATCTAGAGAAAGAAAACTAGGTGTACTCCCTTCTTTTTTTTTTAAAGCCGGAAGTTTACAGAAACCTTTTTTTCCTTAGGGAGTAGGTGTAAAAATTTCAGACTTTAAAGATCGCTTTTATAAATTATTATAAAGTTATGGCTTTTTATGAGTTATAACCCCTAATCTCTTTCCATTTTAACTACTGTCTCTACTAAAGCCCGTTTAGGTGGATTTCATTTCATTTGGTAAGTTTGTGTGTGTGTGTGTGTGTGTGTGTTTTAATGCCTTTGCTAGAGCTCATAGCCAAGACTGAGACAGTATTGGGGTTGTTCTCTTGCCCAGTTAGAAAAGGCCAGTAAAAAAGCAAGCATCTATTAAACTAGAGAAATCAGCTAACTTCAGTTTATTAGGCCTGGGGGGGAGCGAGAAAAGAAAGTCCTGTGGTGAAGGTTGGTTGTTTTTTTTTTTTTTTTCTTTTTCCTTGAGATTCAAATAGCAAGTGCACATCTGCTGTTGTCAGCCTCTGTGAATGTGTTTGGCGGGAGGTGATCCATATCACAGGCTCCAGCAGCATCAAGGGATCTAGCGTGTGGAGGGCTTTCTACTCTCAGGCAGAGAAGAAAGAACATGGCCACAGCGCCACCCTCTCGCACAAAGAAACCTGGGTAAATGTGTGTCTATTTATGTTTGTACACATAATGCGGATTAATTCATGGGTTGAAACTTCATAGACTAATCAGATTTCTGTTGTGACAGTGGAGAGTCTAGAACAAAAACCTAGTAAATATTGTACCTTGACTCGGAGTCTGGTAGATAAGGTAAGGTAGAGATGGTGACTGAGAATGTGTAGCTGTGTCACAGGAAGGGAGTGAGATGTTGGATCAAAGGGTAAAAAAATGTCAGTACGAAAGATCTGAGAAGCGTCTAGAGCTGTACTGTCTAATATAGTAGCTACATGTGATTATTTAAGTGAAATTAAGAATTCAGTTTNTTTTTTTTTTTTTCTCAACTTGTGTAGAGAAAGTGGAAAGGACACTAATGGCACTTCTTTAGAGGGGAAAAAGTCTCTCTCTGGCCTTCTACAGACCCTAGTACTATTAATGAAGCCACACTAGGTTCACTATGCAGTTACTGGTTTACCAAGCAGTAACAACTTGAATTCTGTGCTGGAATTGTCTGTTTGTTTGTTTTAATACCAAAATAAAATTGAAAGGCAGGAAGTGAAGAGCCCAGAGAGCAAAACAAAAAGTTTCTCTTTATGCCTTTTTATTTGAACGACAGCCTAAGCACAGAGGAGTATGGATTGATTTTTTCCACCTGGATAGATTGTGCGTGCATGCCTAAAGAAAAACATCAGGAGATGCGAGAGTTCAGATTATGCAACCGTTTTGTGTGCTGTGATAAGAAAGTTTACAAGAACTTCACAAGTTTGAGAACCCAACCTCAGCATCCAGAATACGCAGCTGGAGCCACATGAGTAAACGGCAGAGTAACTTGGAAACTTCTCCTTTTCATGGTCAGCCTGTGAAAGCCTCCCCTTCAGTTCACATGGTGGTGGTATAAGGTCTCTCTTTTATTTGTGGAGACACCCGGGAGGAAGTGTGGGAGAGACTTGGGGGTAGATGGCCCTCAGTTGCTCAGTGATGAATAGCATAATTTAAAGTCTAGTGGAAATTCTTAGCAGCCTGAGTACAAACTTGCCCAGGAATAGCCTGTCAGTACTTTACAACACTTTGCACTGACCCTGTTTCCCTGGAACAGCTTGGCCTGAGGGAAGGTCCGCATTTCTGAGCTGGTTTTCTTCTACAGGTTAAAGATCTTACTCTCTTTTGGATGGTTGGGTTCAATGGCTGTCAGTTTGTACAGTTGCTAAAGGATTCACCATTTTTGTTTTTGTTTTTCTAGGCAGGACACAGTCTCAATTATATAAGCTCAAAGTAGGATATATATGAAACTGGAGACTTTCCTCTGTCAGGATTTAGAAGGCTTTGGCTATGCAGACAGATGTTTAGAATGGGGTGGGGGGTGGGGAGGGAGGGTGATTTGCTTGCTATAGCTAATCTAGAGAAAGAAAACTAGGTGTACTCCCTTCTTTTTTTTTTAAAGCCGGAAGTTTACAGAAACCTTTTTTTCCTTAGGGAGTAGGTGTAAAAATTTCAGACTTTAAAGATCGCTTTTATAAATTATTATAAAGTTATGGCTTTTTATGAGTTATAACCCCTAATCTCTTTCCATTTTAACTACTGTCTCTACTAAAGCCCGTTTAGGTGGATTTCATTTCATTTGGTAAGTTTGTGTGTGTGTGTGTGTGTGTGTGTTTTAATGCCTTTGCTAGAGCTCATAGCCAAGACTGAGACAGTATTGGGGTTGTTCTCTTGCCCAGTTAGAAAAGGCCAGTAAAAAAGCAAGCATCTATTAAACTAGAGAAATCAGCTAACTTCAGTTTATTAGGCCTGGGGGGGAGCGAGAAAAGAAAGTCCTGTGGTGAAGGTTGGTTGTTTTTTTTTTTTTTTTCTTTTTCCTTGAGATTCAAATAGCAAGTGCACATCTGCTGTTGTCAGCCTCTGTGAATGTGTTTGGCGGGAGGTGATCCATATCACAGGCTCCAGCAGCATCAAGGGATCTAGCGTGTGGAGGGCTTTCTACTCTCAGGCAGAGAAGAAAGAACATGGCCACAGCGCCACCCTCTCGCACAAAGAAACCTGGGTAAATGTGTGTCTATTTATGTTTGTACACATAATGCGGATTAATTCATGGGTTGAAACTTCATAGACTAATCAGATTTCTGTTGTGACAGTGGAGAGTCTAGAACAAAAACCTAGTAAATATTGTACCTTGACTCGGAGTCTGGTAGATAAGGTAAGGTAGAGATGGTGACTGAGAATGTGTAGCTGTGTCACAGGAAGGGAGTGAGATGTTGGATCAAAGGGTAAAAAAATGTCAGTACGAAAGATCTGAGAAGCGTCTAGAGCTGTACTGTCTAATATAGTAGCTACATGTGATTATTTAAGTGAAATTAAGAATTCAGTTCTTCAGTCACAGTACCATATTTCAAGTGTTCACATAGCTACATGTAGCTATGACTTCTGAATTGGGCAGCACAAGTATCGAATAATTCCATCATTGCCAAAAGTTCTATCAGACAGGCCTTGTTTGGAGTAGGGGTCAGCACACTTTCCCTATAAAGAGCCAGACAGCAAGTATTTTAGGCTTCTCAGGTTATACGGTCCTTGTTACAACTATTCAACTTTGCTATTGTAGTGCAAGTGAAATGAATGCATAGATAATACATAGCTGAATGAGCATGGCTTATGAGCCGCTAAAACTTTATTTATGAACACTGAAATTTGAATAACATATTAGTATAATTTTCACATCACAGAATAGTCTTCTGGTTCTTTTTCAGCCATCCAAAAATGTAAAAACCATTCTTAATTTATGGGACATATTTTACCTGTGGGCCGTATTTTGCCAGACCCTGGTCTAGAGGAGCAAGGAGTCAAAACTTAAGATTCTTTTACTGTATAGGACCTCAATTGCTTGAAAATTTTTAATGGTACTTGTAAGCTTGAGAAATTTCTCTAAAAATTCACTGTAGGAATGTTTGCTTTCCTTTGTTCCCCATTTTTGCAATTCATTTCCCGTGGTAGAGTCATGCTCTTTAGTAGGAGATGCCACGTTAGTGTTAACTCTTAAGTGATACCTGTCTCAAAACTAACCCTTCTGTCTACCTGCAAGTAGCTGAATCGTCACTTGTAACATCATCACCTGGGGTCAGTTTTGTTCTTGTACTGTCCTAGAACAAGCTGAATATGGGTGGATCAAGGGGAGATTATTTTTCCTAGGCCAGAGCAGCTTAGTGTTCATCTTTAGCCATTACCCCCTGACACACACACACACACACTTTTTGCATGCATATGTGGAAATAGAGAGCAAAGGGGTTTTATGATCTGCCTTTATCCCCAAATCACATGCTATCTTGTGTGGTACTGTTGAAGGATGCCTCAGGGTAAGGGAAAGGAAAGATAAAAACTGCAAAGCTGGGACTTCCTGGGGTCCAAAGGTTTGGACTTCCAAGCTTCCACAGCAGGGGACACGGATTTGATCCCTTGTTGGGGAAATAAGATTCCAAGTGCTGGAGAGTGCAACCAAACAAAACTGAAGAGCTAAGATGGCTAGGACACAGGAAGGACATAATTGAGGCTAAGACTTGAGAATTAAGACAAATTTCTTCTCGCTAGGAAAGGGAGTGGACGTTTTAGGCAAGAGGTGGTGAAGTGAGAGGTAGGTGGGACGGTTCACTTAAAGAAGGGCTGAATGCCTACTAGATAGTGCGCTGGGCAATCAGACAAATGGCAGATAAGAAAAGATAAAAGCTAAAATCGTTAGAAATAGAATGGTGTGTTGGAAAAGGATAAAGTAGGACTTAGAGATAATAAGCAAGATTTGGTGATACGGGGTGGCAAGGTGAAAGGTGATATTAGAAGGATTAGAAATGGGTGATTTGAAGAGGAAAACTAGTGGTAATCCTAAATAAGAAATTGGAGAACAAAGGATAAAATATTAGGGGTTGCTACTTTGCTGAACCAAGAGATAAAGTGGATGAAACCACGATGAGCTGTGCTGGCTCTTCGGTTCTTTGTGATGTTCACGTTCAGACAGACCTTTTACGACCCTTTGCTCTTCCCATGGTTCACCTACAGAACTGGTCTTCCGTATTTAAGGTACGATACTTCCCCAGAGACGTCTCTGCGAGGAAGTCTGGTCCAGCGAGAGTTCTTTCCACGAGGACAGAGCGTTAGGTTCGAGCTCTCCAATCCAGGCTTCTTCGACTTTCTCTCTTTTAACCGGCTTGCCGGGTTTTCCAGCATTCCCAGAGCTCCGAGTCTCTAATCCGGGCTCCGAGTCTCTAATCCGGGCTCCGTGTGACCGCGCGTTCCGAGACCCGGGATTTGGCTCCTCGATCCAGGTTCCGGGTTTCCTCTGCGCTCTACGGCTCCAGACGGCACAAGGATCCGGATCCGAGGGCCCGTCAGTCCAGTGTCCGGGTCTTCTGGGCGGCCCTGGTTGTCCCGGATCGCGGCGGCGGCGGCGGCTGCGGCGGCGGTGGCGGCGGCTGAGGGACCCGCGGCCCCGGACACAGCGGCACCGGCGGGCGGGGCGGAGCGGTGCGAGGAAGGGGCGGAGAGCCGGAGCCCAGGCGGGGTGGGGAGGGGGGGAGGGGCCGCGGGAACGGATGGCGGCCTGGGCCCCGTAGCAGCAGCGGCTCTACGGCCCGGGGCCCAGGCGGGCGAGGTGGCGGCTCCCGGGACCGGCCGCGCGGTGAGTCCGGAGCTTTGTGTGGATCCGGGGCTGGGGGAGGAGAGAGGCGGCGGCGCTCAGGGGACCGGGGATAGCGGCGCCTGACGGAGGAAGTGGGGG